>BRDA01008676.1:0-10371 GCA_036984385.1 Crenuchus spilurus | reverse complement strand
GGCTCCATCCCACTCCGACCCACCTGGCTCCAAGCCCACACAACCTCACCCTGCCTCAGCCCACACAACCTCAAACTACCTCATCTAGCCTCATGCCACCTCGGTCCACCCAACCTCACGCCACCTCGGTCCACCCAGCCTCACCCTACCTCGGTCCACCCAGCCTCACCCTACCTCGGCCCACCCAACCTCACCCTACCTCGGCCCCAGCCAACCTCACCCTACCTCGGCCCCAGCCAACCTCACCCTACCTCGGCCCCAGCCAACCTCGCCCTCCATCAGAACCTCACCCAACCTCACCCTCCATCAGAACCTCACCCAACCTCACCCTGCCTCGGTTCACCCAACCCCGCCCTACTTAAGCCCACCCAATCTCACCCTACCTCAGCCCACCCAATCTCACCCTCCCTCAGAACCTCACCCAACTTCACCCTCCCTCAGCCCACCCAACCTCACCTTACCTCAACTTGCATCACCCATATAGGCTATTACTGAAACCTTCCCATCACATGGGCCACTGCTACATGAAACGGGGCCTGAAGCACAGTTTTAATACAAATGATGGACAATCTTTGTGCGGTATTGTTTGCACATCCGTGCGTGAGTGTGTGTTTACATCAGGCATGTGGACGTGCACTCCGGTGTTGGAGTGTGTGTTCAAACACATTAATCCTCCTGCTTTTATTTCCCTCTGTCTTTCTCAGGACACGCTAATGTGGCGACCTTTAATTATTCATGCGACACCTGTCTGCGTTCGCGCATCTGATTTATGCTAATGGATTATGCGGCCCACAAAGAGAGAGAGCGGCTTGCTTCTGAGGGCCCGGAGATATGGTGTCAGCAATTAGAACACACACTCCCCTCAGGCTCGTCGAGCACTGAGAGAATGGGAGTGGGTCGAGAGTGAGGCTTTAGGGATGGAGCAGCGCTCTCCAGCTAGCCACTTAGCCGAGCTGGAGAGGGTGTGAAACAGCTGTCATATCAGTAGGACTAATGCACTCTGAGAGCTTTTTAACAATGGGGGGAAATGCACAGCGTAGGATAGCATATCATTAGATAGGTTTTGTATGGCACCGGTTGGGTTACATTCCCTCAGATGGTTTTTTTTTTTTTTTTTTTTAAACTTAATATGGCTGTTGAATATAATGAAAGACATTTTGGTATTGTGTAATCAGATAGAGCTGTCCGTATGTGTGTATGCAAATGTGAAAATGAAAGGATGAACAGTGTGCTACGTTGATCATTTAGGTTTGTTCTGCCAATGTCAATTTATTTATAAAGCACATTTAAACACAACACCATTGACCAAAGTACTGTACACAGGACATAAAAAACTTCAATATAAATGAACAATAACATTAAAATAATATTAAAACAATATGTTCACAATAAAATACGTACCTGTTACATAAAAGCCAAGGAAAATAAATACGTCTTAAGAGTTGACTTAAGAGTGGGTGCTAAACGAATCTGTAAAGGGAGTTCATTACATAAACTAGGAGCTACAAGAGCTAAAGCGGCTGAGTTAGCCCCGCCCTGGGGACCACCAGTCGATTTAGTTCTGCAGAGCGGAGGTCCGTGATGGAATATAATGTATCAGCAGTTCAGTCAAATAATATGGAGCCATTCCATTCAAAGACGCGTAATATGCTCTCTTTTACGAGAGCGTGTCAACAGCCTAGCTGCAGCATTTTGTACCAGCTGTAACCGTGGTACTATGACTTTCCCTGCACCTACATATAATGCATTGCAATAGTGTAGGTGTGAAGAAATCAGTGCATGAATTACTTTTTTAAAAATCAGATAGATATGACTAGATTTTAGATAAGTCTTAATTGATTAAAAAAAAACATTTCTACTGCATTTATGTTCATCAAATTTCTGCTTGAATTCTTAATTTGTTTACAAAAACTTTTCACTAATTATAACTGAAGTGTGTGTATTATATATATATATATATACATATACACCTCAATCCAGCTGGGAAATGCATACACAGGACCCCCTACTTGAGGTCTGTAATTCAAAATAATCAGACTTGTTTATGCATGTCATTGAACTATGGTGTTGTGCGTATGATATCAGTTCATCTTTAGAGTGACTGAATATTGTCATTTTTTCAAGTCTGCTACATCCATGGCCTCTCTCAGAAGGAGTCCATTTAATCATCTCAAAAATAGATGAAAGGAGTCTCTTTCTGACCCCTTTATCTAAGAAGTATAGGATCAGTGGTGAGTTCATCTGCTCTCAGAAGGTGCTCAGATAAGGATAAGGGCGAACACCGAGGGAAAACATTGCAATTATCCAGTCATCAGCCAAAGCAGTGGGAGGGCAGGGTGGTGGAGTTTATGGGTTCTTGGGATGAGTTTTAATCAAAGCGTGAGGTGAAATGGTCTCTGTGGCTGCTCTCAGGATCTTGGGTTAATGGAGGAATGCAGTCTGGAGGACAGAAGCTACTGGTTTGTAGGGTTGTCATAACACCAGACTTTTGATTTTGATACCAATACTAAGTGCAATATCATGGACATCGTCAATGTCCTTAACGCTGAATGTTTATTTGATGTTTCTGCATTTTTACAGCTTAACTAAAGTGTCTGTACTTGTAATTTCTTTAGTCCATACAGAACTCTTCAATTTACAGTTGTGAGTAAAATACATGAAACCAAAATAGTGCAAATTTTTAAATGTCTTGAAAGGTACCGTATCGATTTGATTGCCAAAGTGAAGTATTTAGATACTTTGTGCAACTCTACTGGGTTGGTCTACCTTTATAAACAGGCTGACTTACAATTGCTTCACCAATTATAGTGTCCCGTCTGCTTCTTAATCCAAACAACTGTGAATAACTTCAATACTAATGAAGATACAGTACCTTTAAAATGGACCAGGCCTTTAAAAAATTGTAAACAATATTTGAGAGCAAAAGGTCTTTTGTGTACATAGAAAAAGTCTTAGATCTCCGAGTTCAGCTCATGAAAAATGGGATCAAAAGCAATAGTTCATATTTCTGTTCAGCGTACTTAACATTATTGAGTCGTGTATTGACTTTTGACTAATTAAAGAGCAAGTTTTCATTATTTGCTCAACACATGAATCTTGCAAACCTAAAATGATGTTCAGAAACCGCACGTCTTTACCTGATCAACTACATTTTGACATAAAGAGAAAACTGTGTACCTCTTATTCTGACATTGAACACTTTCCAGTAAATATAATCTGAAGTTCTGGCTGATGACCCTGAACACAGCTTTCAAGATCAGTGCACGTGTACTTTATGTGACTCTCTACAGTGTTATTTACTGCCTTACAGGTTAAGTGTTGAATGGGTGCATTATTTCTCATCTGATGGGTTCACTAATGCACAGGCAAGACATTCACAAGCCCTTCTATTATGACTTCAAGGCTTCCAGCTATGGAAACACAATTAGGTGCATTCAGCGCCACCATTACTATGTTTTCTGAGCTAAAGAAGCAACTCTGTATGTTTCTACACACTGAGGTTTGGATTTATTCTGAGAGAGAGAGAAAAACAAATGCAATTCACATGGGCGCACTAGTATAAATAACTCAATTTGTCTTTGTCCGTTAAGATTTATATGTGAATATGCTTCTCTAATGAGGAATCCCAGCAGGGAAGTTTACTTACATTTCTTATGTAAATGAGTCGGGAAGAGAAAAGTGTGGCTGGTATCTCTTGGGCTTTAAGAGGTTCTTCCAGCAGGCCAATAACACAAACACATCTGCCCAATTCTGGCCCGCAGTTTTTTTTTACTTTATGCAAACACCAACTGGTTGAGGGGATCGCCATTTTTCTTGATTTCTATTGTTGGCTTAAGTCTGTTTACCTTTAATGTGATTTGGACACAGTCCAGGAGCTTCATCTTCTGTTTTTTTGGTAAATGAGTAACAGTTGCACATATCTTTCTAATATTTTAATATAGAATCTAACCTTTTACCCATAACATTAAAACCACCTCCTTGTATCTACACTCACTGTCCATTTTAGCTCCACTGACCATACAGGTGCACTTCTACAATTACAGACTGTAGTCCATCTCAGTATACTTTATTAGCCTCCTTTCACCCTGTTCTTCAATAATCAGAATGCCCAGTTGACCAGGTATTATTTCAGCATTCTCAGCACTGATGTGGTGGTGGTGTGTTAGTGTGTGTTGTCACACAGCAGAGCTGCTGAAGATATTAGATACATGTACCTTGTTGGTCCACCTTGTAGATGTAAAGTTTGAGACAGTAGCTCATCTATTGTTGAACAGTTGGTCATCCTCTAGTCCTTCACTTGTGGTCACAGGATGCTGAACAGAGGACGCTGTTGGCTGGATAGTTTTGGTTGATGCACTATTTTCACTCCAACTGTGTCTGATCCACTCTTACCAGTTCAACACACTCTAACACCACATCAGTATCACTGCAGCACTCCGAGTGATCCACTATCCAAATAATATCTGCTCTGTGGGGGTCAAACAGTGCACAGTGAGCTACAGGTCTCAATTCACTTGCATGTAGTTAATAAATCATCTGAGAAGTTTCTGCTTTTTCTTATTCAGACTCTCTACTCTCCATTCCACAGGCTGCCAAAGTTTTATGCAGCTTTGCAGCTCAAACTGCATTGAAATGTATTCTTCATTACTTCTGTTGTTTGTGCCGCTCTTCTGTTCCTAATTTTTACACTTGAGCAACACAACGATCTGAGCTTGAGACGCATGTTTTATTCATTGCATTTCTCAAAGTGAAAGAATAACTTAATCAGGTGCTTTAATACAGTGTCCATCTGCAGAATTGAGTCTGTCAAGTCTCAACTCTTGGCTAAAAAATATCTGCTGGCTAGTACCTCTGTGCAGCCTGTTGAGGTGTAGGGCTGAGATAGGACCTGTTTTTACGCGATTTTCTCCCCAATCGACTGTTTAGCTAATTGACCCACCCATTTGTTGAGTTTGTATATATTAGTCGCAAAAAGTTACAGGACAGGAAGTATCTTGTAGTGATGAGAACATGTGTTTTACAGTTGCAAGCACACACTCAAGAACATTGAAAAGTTTAAAAAGACTCCTGGGCTCTGAGTGGCTCATCGGACTATGGAGCTGTCACTATGATCTGAAGATTTTGAGTTTGAATCCCAAGAGAGCAAAAATTGGGCGGGTAAGATGGCAGTCTTTTCCCAGCATTAATAAGTAATGTGGGCTGGCTCAAGCGTCTGCCAGGCAATCCACCAGAACTGGGGATACTGCGCTTTCCTCCTTAGCTGTCCACCGGCGATGTATCAGCTGTAGTTGGAAAAGAGGCGGAGCTTGACTTTGCATGCATCTGAGTAGTCTGCTCCCTCTTAGAGTCAGAGACATTACAAGTGATAAGAAGAGTCTAAACTACACAACAACCTGATGTGGCTCCTGCACTATATTTAGCAAAAAAAATGAATACTCAAATGTAAAATTAAAAACTGAATAACTAACCCATCAACAATCTCAATAGTCAGATTTTCCAGTCTAGCCACACTTTATACTGGACACACCTAAAATTTAGAATAAGATTAAGAAATTGCCAATTAGATTTTCACACAACAGAATTTGACCTCCGGATTTAACCCATTCATGCAGTGAAACACACACACACGCTAGTGAACACACTAGGCTGTGAGAATTTGTGCCCGAAGCAGTGGGCAGCCCTTATCCACCGGCGCCCGGGGAGCAGTTAGGGGGTTAGGTGTCTTGCTCAAGGGCACTTCAGTCATGTCCTGTCTGGGGATCGAACCGGCCAGATCCTTACCACTAGGCCATGGCAGTAATTGTGGTATGTGCAAAAGAATGGACACCCTTCCAGTTGTGAAGTCTTAAAACATAATTAACTTGGTCATTAGGAATTGTCAGCTGATGACAGTTCAATTGCAAAATAAGTTCTCTGATTCAAACCTTAATACTCTACTAATACTGAACAAGCTTAGCTACGATGTCTTTGAAGCAATAAAAAGCACAGAGCACTTCCCGCTCACAATTTCCACAGTCCAAAATGTCATTAAGAAATGATAATTACCCTTACCTTGATAGAAGAGCAGTAAACTAGTTAACGAAACGATGCTAGGTTTTATTATATTAAGCTATAGTTGTTAGCTGAAATGCCCATGAAATAAACAAATCCACATTAGCAAACAGTTAATTTTATTATAAGACTTACTTCCACTCCCCTTACTTGTGTTGCTTATATATGACATAGACACAGAGTTCAGGTGGCTGGATTTCTCGTTTGAAGTCATGGAGAAAACGAAGTGCATTTGGGTCCAGTGTGATGACTGGTTATACTCACGGCCCTACCTTAACACAGTTTCACCGCTCTTTCTCTCAAGCAAAGCAGAGCATGGCCAAGCCTTTGCCGCTCTGACGTTTCTCTTGATTTGAGCCGTTCTCTTGAGAGGTCAGGAATACGGTGAAACCTTGAGATCAGTCGGGGCAATTTGAGTGGCCTTGCCATGCGAAAGCGAGCAATAAAGCAGCAGGAACATTCCTCCAGCTCCTTCCTCTCACTTTTTCGCACTTGCAGTCCACGACAAATTGGGCGGATTACAAGCCAGTCACGGAAGCCGTATTTGACTCAACTCGAACTGTAGATCCTCATCCTACAGCAGGCTGCTCTTAATGACGGAAGAGAGCTGAAGACGCTGGCAGAGTTGAAACCTTTACCGGCCAAGCTGAGATTACTCGGCTGTATCGATTGGATTAGAAGAGGGCCCTATTCAGGATTTCTGGCTGGGTTGTACTGGATTTCCCCTGAGGGCTGTATAGATTTCTGTCTGTCTGACCGACAATCAATGTCACCTCAAAAAGAGGGAGATTCTGTTTGATTATTCATTCATTTGCATTTTGCATACTCATTAGATTGTGAAAGGCTTTCTATCTGACAAGTGATCGAAATGAATCAACCTAACTGCTGTTCATTGAGAGAGTCCTAGAAAATATTTATGTCCTGCATTGCAATTCTTTGAGTTGTTGCCTCGTTTGGGGGTGAACGGGGGGGGGTCTCTCTTCAATCTCATATTCAGCAGGTGACATGCATGCTCACTACAGCAGTAAGCTCTAGAAATTCCACCTGATTAGACTGGCTGCAGGGTGGCATGGTGGCTAGCATGCTCGCCTCTCAGCGCCGAGGTCTTGGGTTCAAGTTCCCATCTGGGTGGAGTTTCCATGTTCTCCCCCTTGCGTGGGTTTCCTCCGGGGTCTCTGATTTCCTCCCACAGTCCAAAAACAGGTGAATTGGGTACTCTAAATCAGAGGTGTGGACTCGAGTCCGACTCGAGTCACCAAACTGGTGACTTGTGACTTGACTCGACAACATCCCTAAAGACTTGCTGGATAGTTTCTGGATAAAGTTTTACGAATTGCACTGAATCAGAGTCATTTTAGGTGAAGGATGAACTTTGCACTTTATCGTTTTATTACATTTATGTTTAACTGTTTGTTAAAAAGAAATCATTTACGTTTTACTTTGCAGGATTACTTACTAAAGGGTGGACATACATAGACGATGGGAAGCAGACATATGTTAAACAGTAGAGTTGCCACCAGTGTTAATTTTGACAGGTGATTTTGATTTAGTTTTAGTCTTAGTCTTCTGACTAAAATGCATATTAGTTTTAGTCATATTTTAGTCATTTAGTTATTGTTAGTTTTAGTCTAGTTTTTGTTGACGAAAACTGAAAACATTTTAGTCTAGTTTTAGTCAATTAAATGTTTCAAATATTTAATCTAATTTTAGTTGTATTTTTTAGTTTTACTATTTAAAATTAGAGCTATTTTAGACTGCTTACTGTTATTTTAATAAAACAATAGTCTTTAATTTTCGTTATATTTAATAACACAATGACATCAGATATTGTGGAAGAAAGTTGGCCCATTTTTCTTTTTCTAAAACACTTTGTGTTTATTTAACTTTTACATGACAAAATGTAGTATGTGAATACAATTTAATATCAACGTGACTAAACACACACATTAACAGCAATCCCTTCACAGCCTCTTAAAAACCAGAAATTATTTATATCTGCGTAAATATCCAGTATAACAAACAGACACACGAGAGAAGTCTGCCCTCTGAGCTTTCTGTCACAAACAATAAAGGATAGATTAAGAAGGAAAGAGTTGGGTTTCTCCGGTGTGCTTTCCTTTCTTTTACTGGTTCCTGTTGGCTACACTACGTTAGCTTACCTTTTTGTAAAGCTCGTGATGGTGAGAACTGGGACCTGTTGAGGTTAGTAGTGTTTTTCCCAGTTATTTTACATCCACAAACTTTGCTCTGTTTTGTTTTGTGTGGCAACGAAAGTGAAATTACTCCATAAATCGCTTCTTCTTTTCCATCCAAGCTACGGCTGTGACGTCAGCTCGTTGTGTTAAGCTTCACCATTGTGACTGAGCTTAGCGTGCTTTGAGAAAGTCAGACGTGCGGCAGGTTTACTTTAAAAAGCGGAATACTGGACAAAAACATTATTTTAGTCATTCTGTGACATTTTCGTTTTGTTTTTATTCGCCGACGAAAAGTCTAATACTTTTAGTCCTAGTTTTCATTTTAAAATATTAGTTTTTATTTAGTTTTCGTTGTGAAAAAATGTTCGTCAACAAATATTTTTCGTCATAATTATCGTTAACGAAATTAACACTGGTTGCCAGGTCCCCAAAAATCTCCATCCCGATGTCTGACATAAAGCACCCCATACAACCCGACACCAGTCTAAAATCTAGAGCATCCAATCAGATATTATTGTTAGCATTATTATTTTCATTAGTAGTAAATATAATGTAAGAAGAACACACCTCCATTATTGTTTTTTTTTTTTGCATTTAAATCATCCCCCTTTCTCTACTACCTTTTAACTCCTTATAGTTTTAACACCCCAGTTATACTCTCAAAATATCTGTGTTACTATAAGTGTTTTTACAAGGAGTTAAAGGGCAGTGAACAACTGAGTGTGAAGAGCATTGGGGTAGACTTACTAGTATTAGATGACTGATTGGAATGTGATCTGAACATATAGATTTAGAGTAGAGAAAATGTTAAATATTAAAGAATATTTAATAAATAGGTTAAATAAATGTGTTAAATATTTAAATGATGGTACATCTGGTGAATTGACTAGGACTTGAAGTTTAAGACTTGAAACTTGACTCAAGACTTGCTTGTATTGACTTGGGACTTACTTGTTACTTAGTGACTTGTTCCCATGTCTGCTCTAAATTACCCAGCGATGGATTGACGCTCTCTCCTGGTCTTCACTAGGATAGTACATAATACCCTGCCCTGCGCCGGTGAGGGGGTATGGCATTAGCTGCTAAATTAATCATGATTAAGTGGATAATAATGGTTAGATGGACAGATTGGATGCATTTTGTTGTACATTAACAGTACGCAATTCACTTTCAGAAAGAATCCTGTAGACTTTTACTTCTTTCAGTTGCTAAAATCATTAGTTTAATTATCAATAAAGATTAGTGAGCTGCTCAAGAAACAGTCAGGCAAACTGTGCTTGACAAATTAACTGCAAACCTTGTTTGAAGAAGACTTAGAAATAATTGAGACCATGGCAGAAGATGTAAACGACTCATCAGCAGTAATACTTTGAAGACCAGACCGGAAATTACAAAGAAATACAGAGACACGCCACCAGTTCTGAAGCTTTATGAACTGTTAAGACAGAAATAACAGGCAAATAAATGATGTTGATAATAGTTTCAGCTCAGATCAATTGCCAAATATAAACCATTTCTTGCTCCTTGTGTCTTGGAGAAGGTTACGCATGCCCTCATCTCATCCTGCCTGGATTACTGTAGCAGAGTTAACATTGGTGTTAATAAGATGTCTTTGGCTCTGCAGAATGCAGCTGTAAGATTGCTCACAGGCACTAAGAAAAGAAAGTTTATCACCCCAGTTCTATCCTCCCTCCCCTGACTCCCTGTTCATTATAGAGTTCAGGTCAGTGTGATTTTATTTGCTTTTAATGCCCTAAATTGAGCTGTACCCTCCTATATCTCTGAGCGGCTGGCACTCCATTCCTCTTCCAAGTCTTTGAGGTTTTAAGATCAACTGCTTTTGAATGTTCCACAATCTCAACTAAAGCTCAAGGGTTGTCGTGCATTTGCAATTGCAATGCCGAGGCTCTGGAATGGCCTACCATTGAACGTTAGGTCTGGCCCTAGTCAAGACTGAAAGCAAGTTTTTATCAGTTAGCTTTTAGAATTATATGAATGCTTGTGTTTGTTCGTGCATTTGGTGTATAGGAAGTACAAACCGGATTCCAAAGAAGTTGGGACACTAAACAAATTGTGAATAAAAACTGAATGCAATGATGTGGAGATGGCAAATGTCAATATTTTA
>BRDA01008675.1:49155-67642 GCA_036984385.1 Crenuchus spilurus | reverse complement strand
ACTACTGAAGTGCAGAAAATATGTTCTGTCTGCATTGTAGCTATGATAATTTTACATATTACATTTCCTAAATTTCTAATTAAAATTAATCTTATCACTTGACATATCACTAACTCTAAAGCTGCTATTAGACATCGCGTTCGGGAGTATCAAAGATATATGACATCTTACGGCCACCGTAGAGACTACTTCGTGTTTGGAAGGGAGGGGGTGTGGAAAAAGTCTTCAGTTGGTTGCAATATGGAAACTAAACCACTAGATGTCGCTGGAAATTACATACTGTGCCTTTAATGTTATTATTATACACCCGGTCAGGTGACAAACAGGGAACATTTGTTCATCGTTACGCTAACATTAGGTTGGAACGTTGTATCTAGGTTTGTTCAAACTTTAGTCAAAACCTTCAAAGAACATTCCAGGAACGTTGTCATTTAACAGAACCATGCAAGAACGATACCATAACGTTTGTTTAACGTTCTATGTTACATGGGCTTGTAATGTCCCTGACAGTGCAGTCCAGTGGAGTCCAGTGGAGGATGCTGGTCTTTCAAGGAGGGGAAGCTCAATTCCGGCCTACATCATAAAATGTGTCGGTTTATTTATACATAAATTCTGCCCTCCATTCCTGTTCAAGAAAATGATCTGTGACCCTGTCGTACCAACAAGGCGTCTTTTCCAGGGACTTGACTAGTGTCCTCTCAATGGCCAGCAGAGCTAGGCTGCATAAACGGCCTTGACCCATGGTGTTGCTGGTGTAAGACTTGAGCCGCTTTAAACAGGAGAAGCTCTTTACACCTGCTAGCTCGCTAGCTGGGACTGGCGCAAGGCTAGTGTGAAGTGTGTCTGCCTGTGAGTGCTTTGTGACGGTGGAGGGGCTCAGCAGCATCCGCTGGACAGAAACTGCGATAGAAGTCAGAAAGAGTGAAAGAAGTCAGTCTCCAAACACAAGCAGCTACAAAAAAACACCAGAAATAGAAGCTCGATTTGTTGCTAGTCGTTTTTAACAAAGAAAATGCCGCTAAGAGGATTAGGAAAGCCTCAATTCAATTAAAAAATGCTCCCATGGATGTTTACACAAAAAGATCACTGATTCGCTAATTTTGCTGTCAATCAAAAAGGCATTCAGCCTCAGAGAAAACATCCAATCATCATGCAGAAGCTGAGCGTCCGGGCCAGCCGAGGCCAGCCCACTGCCCCATAGACCCCCAGAGACGCTGAGCGTCTGATGGGCGGGACAAAGCTCAGCATTTATCCAATGACTCGTCTCGTTTCGCTGCACTTTTTAATTCACTATTGAACTCTGTGGACGCTCAGCGTCCACCCTGTTTAAAGCACTGTGAAGCTGTGGGAATGAGTGAGAGGAAAGCCGCGTCATTACCAGTGATAAGAAGCTGATTCTGAACTATGAACTATATGTAGCGCATATTTACTCAATGACGTACACACATCAGTATATTATTGATCACTTATTTTTTGACAATTTAGGGGAAGCTGAGCTTCCCTTACAGTCTTACAACCTCTGGTGCAGTCTAACACAGGCTTCCTTTCCTTCCACCTTTTTTCGAACTGCTGCCTATACATCATCATCGAGCAGTCAATGCATTTGGAGGTAAGCACAGGATCCCCATTGCTGATGGATTGCCTGACAGATGCCTAAGCCAGCCGACATTACCTAGTAATGCTGAGACGAGAATGCCATCTTACCCGCCCACAGACAGCATGACCAAGTTTGCTCTATTGGGCCCCAGCTACCAATGTTAAGCAGCATGACTTCGGATTTGAACTTGCAATCCTCAGATCATGGTGACAGCACCTTGGTTCGCTGAGCCACTCGGCGCTCATTATTATTATTATTAAAAAACAAAAAACAAAGCTAAAAGCCACTGAAGATCCGCCCACAACGGCATGCTGACCAATAGACTTCCAGCTTGTGCGTGACGTCAGCACCGTGGCAGGTTTTGCCTGTTTCCGGTCGTCTGCCCGTCCTTTTCCGTTTGCTGGACCGTGTGTTGAGCGCGAGGTGAGATCGCGCTCTGAAAAATATTCTAAATAACCATGAATATCATCCAATATCGGCTAATATCTGACCATTACTGGTAATAGAACATGTGTACTCGGTCTCAGAAACTTAACATAAGTGAAGAGAAGAGGAATGTGTTTTAATAAGCGACGTCATTACTTATTATTATCCTTATTACTTCCGGCGCCGTAGCGATCGGATGCCCTTCTAGTAGCTCGTCAGTGTGCGTAGTTTGTATTTCTTGAATTTCCCCTCGGGGATCAACAAGTATCTATGTACGTTTGGGGACTGTTAGCTTTAGCCTTTAGTGGTACACGTCTGTGAGGGAAAATAAAAAGTCAAAGCAACTTTTATAACCAAGTAACGGAGTTCTTATCGTAATAGTACTTTATAACAGTGGTTATTATCTGTAAATAAACTAGTAATACATGCACTAAAGAGTAAAATAAGTCGTGTACAGTCTAATACACTAAATTATGTATAAATGGTGATATTAAAATACACAATAGTGTTGCAATACAGTGCGTATGAACACAGAAATGGTTCTGCATGAGATGGAACTCTAGGAGGGTTTTTTTCATGGCAAAAGGGATCTTCGGATGAGGAAAGTGTTGTGAATGGTTCTATACAGAAGCCTTTTGAAAATGGTTCAGTATAGCACAATAAATGTAATAACCTAATACAGCAGAAGTGTCCACAGTGTAATAAATAGTACAGATTATATACAAAATTGCAGAATAAACAGTATTCTGTTGCAACTGCTGCAGCATTTACAATCAAATGGAGAATTAGAAGCTTATTTCAAGTCAGCAGAATCAGATTTTTTACCAAGACGGTTTCTCTCACATTCCAAATAAAAGTTGTCATTTAAAGCATTTGCAGGATATGAGTGTTTTCAGATTTCATGTTCATTTTTAAACACAATGTTGTAACAATCTATATTTCCTGGATTGATGGTTCATGCTCTCCATCAGCTATTGAGTGACTTTATGCCACTCCAGGAGCTGAAATTAAAGCAGCTCAGCTTTGGCCTGTGATCATCCATGTTCCTCTTGATCACAATGGGATTTGGCTGGACTTCTGTAGTCTCAGTAATAATCAAGAGCTGTGCAAGTGCAACTTGATCAGTAAATATGTTGTACATGTCAGATATGTATGTGTACATATGATTTATTCAGGTTACACCTCATAGAAGTTAGTATGTCATTTGTAGAATGAGCATTTACAAAGTGAAAATGTAAATGTTACTGTACACAACTAATTTTGGTGACTTCATTTATTACTATGCACTGTGATTGTAGTTGGCACTATTTAGAAATGTGTTTTCTCTCCTGATGTTCTCCTAGGATGCGTTACGTTGCTGCTTACCTGCTTGCCGCCCTCGGGGGCAAAGACAACCCCAACGCCAGTGACATCAAGAAGATCCTTGAGAGTGTTGGCATTGAGGCTGATGACACTCGTATGAACAAGGCAAGACTGATTAAATGTGCACAGCTCTGGGCCAGCAAATTTAGCTGATTTAACTGCACAAACACACCTGATTATACTCCTGTATTAATTACCAAGTTCATCAGTTGTGTTTGAGACACTGACCCTACAGGACAGGAGTTTTACCCCCCTGGATTAAATTATCAGTCAAAGAGCAGTTCCTACTGATTCTTACAATATTTTAATTATAAATGAGCTAATAGATATCACCCAGGCCTAGATGTGGTTAAATGACTCGTCTGATTTAAATGCTTTGCATCACTTTGTACTTTAACATTTCTAAGAGGTTTAACCTTGTTTTTAAACCAGGTCGTGTCAGAACTCAATGGTAAGAAAGTTGAGGAAGTCATTGTCCAAGGTAAGCAAATATTTACCTTTATTTATTTGGAAAATGGTGCTAATTAAACTCACAGCTTTGAAGAAGAGCACCTTAGTCTATGTTTAGGCTGTATACGGGAGATTCCTGACCTTTTCCAAGGTTAAATGTATATCCTTTAATGGGAAATGTTCATTTTTCATCTTTGAGTGCGAGTCAAAAATGCTCTGCACTCGCTGTAGAATTGATTTTCATGAGCTTTCAGAAAATACACATTATTTCTCTCCCTGCTTTTCAGTACACTTTGTCCATCTGTCAGCTTTGGTCCCATATTAAAACATTTTTGTCAGAGCTGTGAATCATTAATCCACCTCTGTCTTCACCTCTTTGGGTATGAATCTCCGTCCTTTTTTTGCTTCTTTCAGTCTCAGAAAACTTAGCACCTGATGTTTGACTTTTGAACTTTTTTAAATTTCCTAATCCGTCATCACCAGTAATGATACTGTTTCACAAACGTTCACCTTTCTTATAGTATTGACTCAAATTTAGTTTGCAGGTGTTCAAACATATTTGTAATGAATCATTGCCATCTGCTCTTTTTTAGTGCAAATCATAAGTGAGGAGGCCATTTTTGTTGCAATGAAGTCATAAATGAACTGACAACATATGTAAACCTGCACAGAAACTGTTGATAAGACGTTGCAGTTTTAATGTAACTAAACTGGCTCATTTTTGACTCACCCTCATAAGATGTACATAGACGTCTGTTCCTGATCTTTTAAGTAAGTTCTTTGAAGTTTGCTCATATGCTAAATAACCCCATTCACTGTGGTAAACTACTGTCTTAAGCTTTCTTTTATTCTCTGATGCATTGTTCACACTACACAATTTTAGCCCAGTTTTTCAGTCACCGGTAGATTGCTGACAAAAACCTCTACTTGGAGGCAAATCTGGGACTAGTCTGCTCTCACTCAGTTGTGCGGTGTGCACTGCTGAAAGATGCTCGCTGAGCTGTCCCGAGTCACAGATGCCTGAGAAATATTTGCCATGCTAAATATCTCTAGTCTGCGACTGTGAGCCAAGAGCAGTAACTACCTACAACCAATGGGATTGCATAGAGAGTGTTCCATGTGACCATTGTCACAATCTCTCTGACATTGTTATTGTGACTGCACTGCAGAAAAAATGTGATTGATTATATCTATGATCAATGCAATGGACAGATGAAACAACACTGGCGACAGGTGGAACTATCCTGTGTTTTCTATATAAAATTTTTACCTCAAACTCAAATTTTGGAATATAGTGTATGTACTGAATGGCATCATTAGTTCATGTGTAGTTCATGTGTGTGTTTTGTACTGTTCTTGTGACAAAATGTGTTTTGTGCTTGCTTGATTAGCCAAGATGAACAATCGTGTATTTTGTGACACCACCCAGTCATGTAGTGTGAAAGCCACAACAACTGAAAGACTCGCTATTGACAGCTCAACCTGTCATGTAGCGTGAATGATACATTGACCGACGACTCAAAAAGTTGTGTAATGTGAACTTGGCATAACACATTTTGATAAACAAGCTTAGGCTTGAGCAGCAGGTACTGTTGAGGTGTCAAAATAGACTGAACAGTGAACATCAGGAGATTGTAAAATTGTATTTATTGACTTTTTATGTTTTTATTGTGATTAACTGTAAGATGTTACAGATGTGGACCTGTAGCTTGAATGTGTTGGTTGTTTTACTGTTTTATAATGTTGATGTTTAATCTGACAGGTTATAGTAAACTGGCTAGCATGCCAGCAGGTGGAGCTGTGGCTGTGGCCACCTCTGCTGCCCCCGCCGCTGGAGGAGCTGCAGCACCTGCAGGTTAGTAATGTTAATACTGATTCATTGTAGTACATTGAATTACACTCAAATAGCCAATGTCCTTAAATAGAAATGTTACTTGGGTTCAGTCATGTGAATTTCCCCATTAACCCTCTTGAGGCAAGAGTGTCATAAATCTATATTTTGATTAAATCAGCTTTAAACGTTTCAAAACCCTATTTTCAGTTGTGCTGATATATTGTGAAAAACACACTCGAAACATTTCTAGCCAAGACTTTTGAGCTCAGAACTTTGTCAACATAGCTGTTGGATACATGGTCATTACAGAATTTAGAAATTGTCGCTGTTTATTTTGGATTCTCTCACAATAGGCTTGGGCGGTATAAAGGTATTTTGTTATACCGCGGTATTTAAATATGGTGACGGTATCTAAAAGTTATGATGGTATTAGTCACATGAGGTAATGCAGCACATTTCAAGAAGAAGTCTATTAAAACTGGGACTTAAACATGCTTCACATGTCAGCAAAACACAGCGCCAGTTTCACAGAAACACACACACACTTGATACTTTTATTCATTCGCCGTCGCAGCGTGCGCACAGATTCACTCGCACCACACACACACACTTGATACTTCGGTGTGGTGTGAGTGAATCTGGGCGCACGCTGTGATTCCCGCTCTGATGATCATATTAAAGTTCAGGTGTGATGTGGACATTTTCAGGACATGTCAGTCACACAATCTTCTTTTTCACACAGACTGAGATGTATTTAATCTAAATTCATCCAAATCACCAGATCTTCATAATAATGAAGTCTTTCAGCATTTGGGTAAAAAAGCAAACAGGACTCCCTGCACTGTTACACTTATGTAAGGAACTCGAGTACTTCTGCCACCTCTGCCCATGTTTGACCAAAGCTTAAGCTGTATTTTCAGGACTTTAAACTCTACTACTCCTGCTGTTAAAACCTTTAAGCTTCAACCCTGTTGAAGTTAAATGAGCTTCTGCAGATCTGTTACTCAGCTGTTCTGTGTCTCGTTTAGCAGCGGCAGAGGAGAAGAAAGAAGAGAAGAAAGAGGAGTCTGAGGAGTCCGATAACGACATGGGATTCGATCTGTTTGACGAAAACTAATCGGGACCAAAATAAAGAAAGTTTTTGAAAAGTCTGTCATTTGTCAAATTTTCTACTGATTTAAAATCTGCAGTTTTATTTTTATTTAATTTGGCATCATAACAGATGATCAAATAGCTTTAGAGCTTAAACCAAAGATGTTCTCAGCTGAGACTGTCCACATTCATCTAGTCAGCACGTCTGATTTGATTTGACTACCTGCTTCAGCTGTAGTGTAGAATAATGAGAGTTGTGCTTTGTGTGGACTTTAGAGACATTTTGTGTGGACATTTTTTATAGCATACAAATATGTAATGTTCAAACTGCCAGAGCATGTTATAATACTCCCTCATGTATGTCTGACTGATATTTAATAGAGCATTTTGCAGGACATCCTGATTATTATGGGTTACACTCCAGTCATTTAGTTTAGATCTCTTTAATTCATGATAATTATAACTATTAGCTGAATGTAATAGAATATCGCTAAAAACTAATAGATGATGTGAGTGCAAAAAAGTACATATCTGATATATTAGGCCAAGATTCAGTTATTTTAGTGATTTATTTTAATATCAAACATACAGGCAGTTTTGCTGTGCAGCATCAAAAGGAAACAATTCTTAGAGGTAGGTACGTTTTGACCCCAAACTTGGTCATTATCACACTGCAGATGAGCTGTTGGTTCTTTGGTGTTGTGCAGATGCTGGTTTGTGTTTAGTACTGACTGGGCAGCCCAGCAGGTCTGTAGATGTTTGGGTCACCCCCGTTACGGCCCCACTCATTGGCTTTCTGGTCAGCTGCTGCGTCCTCGTGTCCGTGACGCAAGAGACCCTGTGTGAATTCTCTTCCATCACTGCTCACAGAACAAGAGGTCAGACGTTAGCTGTTTAGACCTGAATTACTCTTCCAGCAGCTACAACCATCATTACTGCTTTCATTTGGATCATTCTCAGCAGTGACAGTGATGTGGTGGTGTTAGAGTGGATCAGACTGATGTTTTTAACCGGTCACTGCTCACCAACCAGCCAGCAGTGTCTAAACTAGAGGACCAACACAAACTGCTGAGCTACTGTCTCTGACTGTACATCTACAAGGTGGACCAACAAGGCAGGTGTGTCACAGTGTTGAACCACCACATCACTGTCACTGAGAATGATCCACCAGCTCTGTGAGGGTCCTGACAATTGAACAACAAAAGTATACAGAGAAACATGGTCTATAGTCTGCAAAGTGCACCTGTGTGGTCAGTGGAGCTCAGACAATGTATTTATGGAAATTATTTGTTTTACACATTTGCCCACCTGATCACCTCAGCTGCCCACCGGCCTCCAGGACCCCTCTGTGCAGCGTCGTAGTTTCCCCGAGCGTGGAAATATTTGTCCGATTCCTTCCAGTTAGACTCCTTCATGTCACTGTAGGCCCTCCACATGTCTCTAGCACCTGTAAACCAGACCAACACAAGCTCTCAGAACAGGAAGTTCATGTGAAGAGTAACGGAGGCCTAATGGAGAGTAAATTACCGTGAAAGGCTTCTGCAGGAAAATTGTACCACTGGCAGTGAACCTCCAGCACTGTGACCAGCAGCAGAGCAGCTACAACCAGCTTCATGTCTGTAGAGCTGAGAACATCAGAAAAGATCATTGTACTGTACTGTACCTCACATCTAGTCAATCAGCTTTAGAGCTGTGATGCTTACAAACACTAGAATTCAATAGTCACCTAAATAGCACAGTCGTTTAAACGTCTTTTAAGTACATTCAGATCAGTTGGTTCAGGAGGTTGAACTGGCTATTGGCCGGTTCTCTAACCTTGAGCCCATGTCTGTGTAATGAGTTCAAGTGTTTGTTAGCAATGTTGCAGCTCCAGTTATAAACTAAAGCAAAAACTAGACAACATACACATCCACTTTCTTATAGAAGAGTATATGATCCCAGTCAAACCAATGAAGCAAAATGGACTTTTTGGCTACACCAGGTCTCCAAACTCACTTCAGCCCTAATCCAGAATACTGTATTACCTGTAACTCAGTTACTTACTCTCTCAGTGTATCAGTCAGGTCCTCCTGAGCTTTGGATGCATGTTCGGGTCTCTGGGTATCCTTTTAAAGGGCCAGAATGCAGGAGAGGGCTGGACATGGACTTTCCAGAATGTGAAATTAGTAATACAATAATGAAGCCAAATAAACCTTTAGACCTGTCTGTGATTGAGCAACCACTGACGAGAAGTGTCCTCTGTAGTTTATAACACTTATATTTACACTGAATATTTTCTATCTAGAACCTTTTTTAAAATAATGTGTTTAAGAGTTGAACCTCTTCAGTGCTGTACAGAACCACATGCAACACATTTTTCATCTTTCTGAATTTTGCCATTTAAGGAAGGAAACGCTTCTTTCTTTGTCATTGTTCTATACAGAACCACTTGCTTTAATCAAGAACCCTTGAAGAACCTTCCCATGAAAAGTACATTACTTCACTTATAAAAAATTAAGTACAGATTTGTACTTAATAGAGCAGAAAGGTTGTCGCTGTGGCTGTACCTTACTGAGGTACACTATAGTACCTTCCTATTGTACTCCTGTTTTTTGTAACAGTAACAGTATTCTGTACCTAAAGTGGCTAAAACATACTTTTGGTACCTACAGATCCATTTGCTTTACTCAAGAACACTTGAAGAACCTTCCAGTGTAAAGTACAGTAAACGTGAAGGTATTAATGTTTTCAGGTTTGTGTTGTCTTCATCAGGTGTGGTCAGATGTAAAAATGGTCTCTATTTGTGTTGAACAGCACTTGTTGAACAGCTGGACACGTGTTAGTTTGAGTTTTGTATAAAAAATAGTGGTTCTCAGCTCTCAGGTGGTCTTTTTAAATTTCTTAGCTCTTAAATTAGTTCTAAACAATAATTTTTAGTTTAAATCATTAAAAGCTTAATATTTTGCAACTTTGGATTTTACCCATTTTTTCCCAGGTGTGTAAATAATACTAGTCTGGGAATTTCCATAAAGTTTGTCCCTCTGGACAATAACCAACTACGAGCTCATGGATAGTGTGGATAATTTTTAAATAGTTTGTAGGGTTTTTGTTGTAGATTACATAGTCAATATAATTTAACGTGTTTAACAGACTTTAATTATCATGACAATGTTTACAATAGTGATATCAAAGAGGACATTATATAATAATAATAATAATAAATTATTATTAATATTATTATTATATGCTTTTACATTTTGTTTTGTTATTTATTTTATTTTTTTAAGTGAAGCTTCTATTTTGAGCATTGTACTTCATCACTGATGTAGTTGCCTTCGGACATCTCGAGCACAACAATAACCAGTAATATTAATAAAATATTTACTAAAACATTAAAATGTGATTATGCATAGACCAGCATTTTTATATAATTTTAGCTTTTACAGTCTTAATTTTAGTGTTGTGTAAACTAGTATTTTTCTGCATTTGTACTTTTATACTATTGTAAGCCCGCTATATAAAATGTAATGTAATGTATTATTATTATTATTATTATTATTATTATTATTATTATTATTATTATTATTATTATTAAAGTTACGCTTTTATTTTGAATATACCACTTCCGTTTGACGCCGTTAATGTTTTTACCTTCACACAGCTAAACAATTGCTGTAATGATAATTTATTGTAATTAATAAAAGCAGTAATATTGACAAATATTAACAAGCAAATATAGGATTATTAATATTTATACTGAAACTACACACATTTACTCGGATGTGTCAAGGTAGAGACGAGCTGAAATAAACTGATAAAATGTAAAAAAAAAAAAATGCAGTGTGATGTTAATGCCGTGTGAGGTAGTCAATGCACTGTGATGGAGTTACTGCACTGTGATGCAGTGAGCTTCAAGTTTAGTGTGAAAATACAATAAACTAAACAGATATGTAAATATTCTCTAAATATGTTGTGACACTCAGTAAGTTTTCTCAAAACTGATGATGTTTGTAATAAATATGTTTTACGCAAACTCGGCAGATCACTGGACATAGTGATGGTGAAGGTCTTTATGCATTGTGTGTGAAGGTCAGGTCCACTTGATTGGTTCTAAAAGGTGACATCATTCTCAAACCTGGCACACTAAAAACATAACAGCCATGAAACATGTCCAGCTTTCAGACTTTGAGCGAGGGAGAATTGAAGGATTGAGAGAGAATGAGAGAGGAAAGTCAGATTATCATACCAGGACACTGGCACTCATTGTGGCTGGGATGCCAGCACAGTGATGAGAGTATGGCACCACTTGCTTTGATTTGCATCATTGGGTGTATTTTGTCTGATTAAAGTTTGCATTTAACTTTATTTTAAACCAGGTTCTGTCAGAATTCAGTGGTGAACAATGTAACCCAGACCAATCAGCCATAACATTAAACACGTTGGTGTGATTCTTGACGACCAGCTATCATTTGTAGCAGCTATCATTAACTATCTACTCACATTGCAAACTTGGCACGGTTGTGCAGGTTCCTCCTCTTCAACATTCAAGTGATCTGACCCTTTCTGACACAGGATGCTGCTCAGGTGCTTGTCAAGTCTCTTGTCATCTCATGACTTCTGCAACTCGCTCCTGGCTGGTCTTCCTATGAGAGCCATCAGGCCCCTGTAGCTGATCCAGAATGCAGCTGCTCAGCTGGTCTTCAATCAGCCCAAGTTTTCTCACATCACCCCACTCCTGCGTTTACTTCACTGGCTTCCTGTAGCTGCCCGCATCAGATTCAAAACCCTGATGCTCACTTACAAAGCAAGAAATGGACCAGCCCCTTTCTACCTAATGGCAATGGTCAAGTCTCAAGTTGCACCTCGAACCCTTAGAGCTTCCAGTACGGCTCAGCTTGACCCACCATCTTTCAAGACACGTGGAAAACTAGCATCAAGACTCTTCTCTGTCCTTGCACCGAAGTGGTGGAACAAACTCCCACTGGCTGTTCAAACAGCAGAGTCCCTCACAGTCTTCAAACTCAGACTGAAGACCATCTCTTTGTCGAGCACTTAAGCAGCACTAGTTTACATCTCTTATTGTAATGCGTTATGCTCATATTGTGAATAAATGTGACCCCACCAGGGAAAACCAGGTCAAAGTCATTCTTTTTTTTCAAAATTTGTTTTTTTTTTCAAAACAACCTTTTTGTGAATTTAAGTTTTGTTTTTGATCAAAATATGTACTCCGATAGATATCTGAGACTGTTATCTTTCATTTACAGCAATAATACCGAGTGGCTAAGTTTTGTTGCTAATGTGAGTGACACAATATTGACACGATATCTCAATAAGTTGCCCAGTGACTTTGGCCTGGTTTTCCCTGGCAGGGTCACAATTGTGTATCTTTCCTTCTTTCTAGGTATTAGTAATGGTTGTTCTGACAGTGTCTGAACTGAAGAGTAGTTTGGACTTTAACCTGACTGTACTAGCTGAGAAAAATCTCTTAATGGAATCAAAACACTGTTGTACGTTGCTCTGGATAAGAGAGTCTGCCAAATGCTGTAAATGTCTCTTGTTCTACTCTGCTCCATGTGTTGATGGTCTGCAGGTCTCTGTGGAGAGTGAAGCTGTGAAATGCACCGGTGGTCCCTTTCTGTTACTGAAGTTTTCTCATTCAGCTAACAACAATCTTACAATAGTGTTACTTTGTTCAATTAAATTTATTGCACTGGGCTTATAGCTGAGGCTTGAGTTGTGAAAACTCATTAGGCAGACCATTGAGCTTTGAGTAAATCAGCCTTATTGTAATTACCTTGAAAATTCAATGTTTTATTATGTCTCATTTGAGCTTTAGTTGTATGTCTGTGCACTAATATTGATGTGATTTCTCTCTCAGATATCAGTAATTGGTCAAGTCTGCCAGCAGGTGGCAATGTTGCTGAGGCCATGTCTGCTGCCCATGCCACTGGAGAAGCAAACTCACCCTCAGGTTACTAACCCTGCATGCACAGTCATTGTAACATGTTTATCTGTGTGCTTATAGATGAGTTTCTCACATTTACTTTGACTTTTGCTTCATTGCAGACAGTATGAACCCAAAGATATGTAATGTTTTGTCTGTGATGTTTCATTCCATTTGTTAATACACATCCTGCACATGCACATTATGTCCAAATGTTGGTGGACACCCCTTGTAATGAAGGCATTCAGTTACTTTAAGCTGACAAATGCACACATACACAGCTTGTTTAGTCCCTGTAGAGAAGTACAGCATTAGCTTATTAATTAAGCATTAGTATTATTAAGAATAGGACTAAACATTAACCTGTTGGCACCATGTCTAATGCCAGGTGTGGGCTAGAGGGCACAGCATTGAGCGCTGGATTAGCAGAGTTGTTTTTTCTGCTCCAGCCAGTACTTTTGGAGGTATTAGTGGAGTTGGGGATGAGGTGGTGGTAATCATTCAACATCCTGAATCCTTGTGGCTGAATGCATTCAAATAATCACAGCAGTGCTCAAAATCTAGTAGAGACAGTTACTCCAACAAAAGCAGAATCAACTCTTTTTAATAACCAATGAATGAGCAGGTGTCTCAATACTTTTGTCCGTAGAGTGTACATATGTCTTGAGTGACAACATGGGTCTAAATGATGGTCTCTAATGTCTGACCCTCTTGTTCTATGGGCAGTGATGGGAAAGAAGTATGTAGAAACTCACCATCCTAGGACACGAGAACACATCAGATGACCAGACCAGAGTCCATCAGTGGGGTCATATCAGACCCATCCACAGCGTCAAGCATACACCAAAAATACACTCCTGATCAAAATCTTAAGACCAGTTAAAAAATTGCAAGAATTTGCATTTTGCACTATTGGATCTTAAGAAGGTTCTAAGACCATCAGGTTTTGACAGTGTAAATACTTGACAGAAAATGATATGGAATCCAAATGTTTGTGCAGATTTTGGCTTTTAAAGGCTATGGTCTTAAACTTTTGATCAGCTGAAAAAATCATGTTTGAGAGAAAATGTAGTTTTAAAAAAATTGGCTGCTTAAAACGTTTTGTTTCTTGCGCCGATTTCTTCTTTTAGCATCGAGAAGCTCTACTTAGAACCTTCTTAAGATCCAGTAGTGCAAAATGCAAAATTGCAATTTTTAACTGGTCTTAAGATTTTGATCAGGAGTGTATACTCAAATACAACTGAAATGACCCGCCTTGGGCTCAAAGTGTAGCTGCATCTCTGTTTGATGTTTGTACATCAAAAAACAGTGTCTGTCCTTTAAACCACACATAAAAAAATGACACGAAAAGCTTTTATGTGTAACATCAGTAATGCTCAACAGTAATTTAACACTGTACACTTATACACAAATCCTCATAGCCCCACCCACTCACCACTTTATTAGAAACACCTCTCTTTAGGGGATGTTTTAAGCCAGGCGTGTCCAAAGACTAGCCCGGGGGCCATTTGTGGCCCATTACTCAGAAGATTTCAGACACTTTTGGAAAATAAATATATTTTTGTTGAGTTCAGAGGAAATGTTGTGTTTACTTTATCAGGAAACAGTCGCTGTGACATTATGAAATGAAACATCAATCTTTCCTAGTGGTAAGGATCCGGTCTTGTGACCAGAAGGTTGCCAGTTTGATCCCCAGACAGGACATGACTGAAGTGCCCTTGAGCAAGGCACCTAACCCCCTAACTTGCCCCCGGGTGCTGGTGGATGAGGGCTGCCCACCGCTTAGGGCACAAATTCTCACAGCCTAGTGTGTTTACTAGTGTGTGTGTGTGTGTGTGTGTTTCACTGCACAAATGGGTTAAATATGGAGGTCAAATTTCTTTGTGTGAAAATCACATTTTTCTCATTCTGGCCCCCAAACAAGAAACGCTTAGACACCCGTTTCAAGATTTATATTCTAGTCTGCACAGATGTTCAATGTTTCACTATCTATATGAAGAGATACTAGAATAAAAATTATAAAATGACCACAACTGCATATCAAGTTCAGTATAACAAGGCTTCCATTTCCTGTCTTTAGTTTCACGCACACAAAACAGGTGTTTGTATAAAAACAGAAGTCAAGCACAGATTGTTTTCACTTCCCTTCTGCTCCAAGATATGATCTTTTGTTGGGGTTTCATAAATGAATGTGAAATCTAAGCTTTAATTTGCGTCAAACAGAACTGATATTACCAACATACAATAAACACAGGCTCAGCATTTCAAACACATTTAGCCAGTGTTCAAGATACACGATCTCATTCTGAATTTTAAAGCACAAATTTTAAAAGCTTTACAAGAGTTACTCATAGCATTCTGTCAAACTATATCCACCAACTTTACTTTCTATTCAAAATCACCAGTAACACTTTGGAATGTTCATTAATAGGTCATTAACTAATGATTAATAACTGAACAAATCATTAGTTCATGAGAATTTCATTAACAATTTACTAATGATTTAATGTTAACATTTGCAAAAATGGATACAATCATTAGTAACTACATGAACCGTCATTTATAAACATATGTTTATTCGGTCTCTTCACAAATCCCAGAATGCACCGTGCAACCGGCAACATCCGGTTCACCATTTTCTCGTTTGTCTGTGACAGCTACGCTACATAAACTGTTTACAAGTTTATTTGGTAAGTAAATACTTCTGTGATATCTACTAGCTTTTGTAACTATGCAGATATGTCTTTGGATATTAAACATATCTTCTCAACTTGTATTTTAAATTTTACACAGTGGGTTTTTAGTATAAACATGTTGTTGCAAGCTATCGTGTTGCATGCTATCAATTCAATGAAGGCCAGTGAGGCAAGCAGTGTGATAGTGTAGCTTAGTATTGATAGCATGGTAAACCAGATGTTGCTGGTTGCGCAGTGCATTCTGGGATTTGTGAAAGGGGCGAGTGTTCAAATTTTCATGAACTAATGATTTGTTCATTTATTAATCATTAGTTAATGGCTTTTAGTTATGAAGTGTTACCCACTCATCTACATGTAATGCTTATAAAATTAAGTCTGAAATAAGGGACCATTTGTGACCCCGGCAGGAAAAACCAGGCTAAAGTCGCTAGGCAAGTTGAGATACGTCACAAAACTTAGCCACTCCGTATTATTGCTGTAAATGAAAGTCTCAGATACCTATTGTAGTACATATTTTGATCAAAAACAAAACTTTTCACCAAAAAAAAAAAAAAAAAAAGTTTTCCCTGGGTCACATTGTCTCCATGATTTAAAAATAAAATGTTTGTCCCAATCTTATAGGTAGTCATTTAAACGGTTTAAAAGGTGTCATTTCCTTCCCCACCACTTTGTACAACACTGACTCATTCCTATAATGGAGCCTTTCACAGACAGGTCACTAAGATGGTTTTAGATTAAATGGAAACTTACTGGTGTATTCCACTAATCTGGCATTGCTGCTGCAGAATGGTAGTGATTTTTGCAGACTTTACTTTGTCTGATTGAGGCTTTAATAAAATAAATAAAAAGTCAGGTATTGCCCAAAAACCACAAGAGGCTTTATTCAGAATCCAGAGGTTTCAGTTTTATTTTGGAATATAAATTCAGCAATAATCAACAGCACACACAGGCAAGTGATGAGCAAGTCAGAGAGACTAGCAGGTAATGGCTTATAGAAAGTATTATAGTTGGAATATATATATATTAAAGAGCAAGAACCCTTAATGAGGACAACTGTCTGACAAGAAAAAGTGGACCAGCCAGACAATGAGATGCAGGACGGAATATAAAGATAGTAGTTTAAAGCGGCCAAGGGTGTTTAGAAGGCGGTAGAGGTTGGGGGGGTGGGGGTGTTTAGCTGCTCTCTTTGCCAAGTGTGTGCTTATCAAACAGGTACTCTGCCATGCCATTCTGAGGAGCGCCCATGCGGCGCAGGTTGGACACCCAGTCGGCCAGCTCCTTGATGGACTTCACCTGTTCATCCAAGTAGTGAGTCTCAATGAAGTCGCACATCTGAAAGGGACAAAAGCACAAGACATTAGAAAACCTCCAGTTCAGACTCATTAAAGAACAGTTCCGAGATCAAGCCAGGATAGTCCATCCTTAATTTAGTTGAGATGCTTTAACAATGTAGATAGTACGAGTCTTTAGAATATTAGTATTGAATGATTCAGGTTCAGCGTTTAGCTTCACAACACTTTATAATCATACATGTCATACAGGTTCACAAACTAAGGAACCATAACATTCTGAATGACAACTGGGATAAGTAGGAGAAACTAAATGAGACCAATGATTTTAAAATGTAAAAACTGAGCTCTCCAATCAGTGCACTTACATGAGGATCGTTGTGGTCAGAGGCGACCTTATGCATGTCCAGGAGAGACTGGTTGACGCTCTTCTCCAGCTGTAGGGCACACTCCAGAGCCTCCACACCACTGCCCCACTCATCACGCTCTGGTTTCTGTTACACATACAAGTCATGCATTAGACCAAGAAACAGCCACTGGAAACTACCCTATACCACAGCTTCTCACTTCACATTTACACTTCCTCAGTCCCAAGTTCCCCTACAGCTTTATCCACTTTCAAAGATTCCCCAACTTTTACTAAACCTTCTCTGTAAAAGCAGGTTTGTTTACTCAGATAGGCTGAACCTGGCAAAGAATGATAAAGGAGCTTGTGACTTGGAGACCATTACAATTTTGCAGATACATTAACCTTGTCTGTTGACCCCCAAGCAACTTAATACATGTATACAGCAGTAATCAATAAAATCTGTTTCGTTTAATGATTTAAAATTTCTGAAATGTTTATAAAGCCAGTTCACAGTTCTCTCCTACAGTTTCTCAGTTATCAATATTTCACCAGCTGTTACTGGCTCATCAGTATCCAGCATTCATGTTCATACTAGTAAATCACCCAGCATTACTTACTGAAAGAACTCTTCTATACCATGTGCTTAACTCGAGTCCTATGACAAGGAAATCTATTAAAAAAAACTCCTTATTTTACTACATTTTTAGATTCATGCCATAGCTGAAGATACATTACAGGAATTTGTTTTTATAATAAGGTTACTGTAGTAAGTTCCTGTAGTTAATCCCAGACAGGGAAAAAACCTGACTAGTCCATTTCAGCTTTAATGGCCTTAAGTGATAAGAACTCCACCCAAACCATCTTACAGTATCTCCATTTCAGTTCACTCCACTCCCTAACACAGGCCAATCATGTGCTGTCCCCATCCCCCACTTCATATTCAGAGGTAGTGCTCCTTCCAACAGACCATCTAGGCTTTATTTTGACATGTTCAACCTTAGTTACTATAGACACTGCCCCTATAATTTATTCAGGAGATTGAAACCCCATTATTCCTTTATCTTGAAATGGTCTCAAAAGTTACATCAAAGGAACAAGATACATCAGCGATTCCTTAATTTTCCAGAAGAGCACATTAACTGAGCAATTTAAGAGAAAAAAATAAATGTAAATCTGGAAAGGGTGAATGGGGTCTTCAAATGTTCATTACATCCACTAGCGAGCAGTGAACTACCTTTTTTTCCTACACAAGGATCATCCAATATCTAAAGAGAGAATGATGTAAACTGGAATTATTCAGGGTTGAGTAAGAAATGGAAGTAGTTTGATGTTAACCCAAACACTTAAGATAATGATCAGGTTTCGAAACGCTGGAGAATTTAATAATCACCCATAGGCACCCCTACATACCCTGATGTCCTGCAGGAAGATTCTTCCTCCCCTCTGGTTCTGAATTTTCATCAGCTTCT
>BRDA01008675.1:25805-40980 GCA_036984385.1 Crenuchus spilurus | reverse complement strand
TCTGCTTCCTCAAAGGAAGACATGACAGCAGGATTTAGGAGATCCTCAAAGTATTCCTTCCACCGTGCAACGATATCCTCAGTCGAGGTCAACAGCTCCCCACCGGCACTGTAAACAGTGTTGGTAGAGAACTGCTTTTCTCTCCTGAGGTGCCGGACGGTTTGCCAGAATTTCTTTGAGGCCGACCGATAGTCCTCCTCCATGGCCTCATCAAACTCCTCCCAGCTCCGAGTTTTAAGCAGCATCAACGATGGAGACGGAGAACATGGTCCACTCAGACTCAATGTCCCCCACCTCCCTCGGAAGTTGGTAGAAGCTCTCCCGAAGGTGGCAGTTGTAAACCTCTCTGACAGAGTGCTCAGCAAGACATTCCCAGTAGACCCTTACAGCACGTTTGGGCCTTCCAGGTCTGTCCAGCTTCCTCCTCTGCCAGCGGATCCAACTAACCACCAGGTAGTGATCGGTTGACAGCTCAGCCCCTCTCTTTACCCGAGTGTCCAAGACATAGGGCCGGAGATCAGATGAAACAACAACAAAGTCGATCATCGACCTCCGATCTAAGGTGTCCTGGTGCCATGTGCACTTGTGGACACCCCTATGCTCGAACATGGTGTTTGTTATGGACAAACCATGACTAGCACAGAAGTCCAATAACAAAACACCACTCTGGTTCAGATCGTGGAGGCCGTTCCTCCCAATCACTCCCCTCCAGGTGTCACTGTCATTGCCCACGTGAGCATTGAAATCCCCCAGTAGAACAATGGAATCCCCTGTTGGAGCACTTCTCAGTACCCCTCCCAGGGACTCCAAGAAGGCTGGATACTCTGTGCTGCCATTTGGTCCATAGGCACAAACAACAGCCAAAGCCCTGTCCCCAACCCGAAGGCGAAGACAGGCAACCCTCTCGTTCACCACGGTAAACTCCAACACATAGCGGCTAAGCTGGGCAGCTATGAGCACACCCACACCAGCCCGCCGCCGTTCACCATGGGCAACTCCAGAGAAATAAAGAGTCCAGCCCCTTTCAAGGAGCTGGGTTCTGGAACCCATGCTGTGTGTGGAGGTGAGCCCAACTATATCTAGCTGGTACCTCTCAGCCTCCCGCACAAGCTCAGGCTCTTTTCCCCCTAGCGTGGTGACATTCCATGTCCCAACAGCTAGCTGCCCTGTCCAAGGATCAGGCTGCCGAGGACCCCGCCTTCGACTGCCACCTAATCCACACTGCACCGGCCCCTTACGGTTGCCTCTGTTGGTGGTGAACTCACAGGAGGTCAGGCCCACATCGCCAGTTCGGGCTGGGCCCTCGTGGGAAAAGGCCCGGCCACCAGGCGCTCGCATACGAGCCCCAACCCCAGGCCTGGCTCCAGGGTGGGGCCCTGGCTGCGCCATACCGGGCGACGTCACTGATTTTGATGTTAATCTTTTCATAAGGGGGTTTGTGAACTGCTCTTTGTCTGGCCTGTCACCTAGGACCTGTTTGCCATGGGAGACCCTACCAGGGGCATAATGCCCCAGACAACATAGCCCCTAGGATCATTCAAGCATGCAAACCCCTCCACCGCTATAAGGTGGCAGTTCAAGGAGGGGAAAGTCTATTGAAGCTAGTAAAATCATTGATTTAACTAAAACAAACTGGAGGCTGTGATATGAAGGAGAAAGCTAGTTAGGCTAAGGCTAACTGATTGCCTAAATATAAACTTAATCACTTTGGACCACATAAAAAAGCTTTTGGACTATAAACATTATAAAATGAGAACTACAGTCAGCTACAGTACATGAGACACCTTATTTAGGAATATACAAATATCAATAACTTTTGGCTAGTTTTGCTAGCTGCTGGACATTTTTAAATGCTAAATGCTAACTAAAACAATGACATAGGAACACCAAGCTTCTCATTTATTACTGCTCACAAGTACTATTCTCTGTTGAAACAATGAACCTGTTGTCCAAAAAAGTATTACATTTAACATTAAGATTTTTCTTTATAATGGGTTAATTAGGATGACCAGATCTGAGATGACAAAAAAGGGGACACCTCAGAGGGTTTTGTTTTTTGGTGCTTGAACATAAATTGTATTATTATTATTAATGATTAATAAATATTGACAAATTATTATTTATTTTTTATTAATAATTACTAGTTACTATAAATAATATACTAATAATAACTATTAAATATATTATTAATAATAAAATTAATATTAGTCATTAATAAAATATTTTAAACTTTAAACTTTTAAAAGCATGTAGCATAAAATTATCACCCAATCCTTTTCAGTCAACTTCACTTCAGCTCATTATCACTTATGTTTGAACTGTATGGTCAATAATCTCATAATTATACCTCATTTTTGGGCAAAAATAAGCAAAGATTCTGAATTATTTTGATAACAGTAACATATAGAGGCATGTAAATGGATGGCTTATCACAGACTGGTAGACACGCACACAGACTCAAATGTTAATGTTTATGAATGTTATTATTAAATCTCTGATATTAAAATACGTCTAGCTGTGGTGACACAGACAGAACAAACACTCAACAAGTAAACAACTTACAGGTGAAAACAGACGCTGTTTGAGGGAGGGACAGCAGCGATGGATAATCACACATTAGCAAGAAACGAAAGAGCCAATCGGTGATCTTTTGGGCGACCTAAAGGGAAACCTGCTTGGATTTCTGCTGGGTCCTAATGCTCGCCCAAGTACATTTAATATAGCGTATATTTAATATAGTGTACATTTAATATAGCGTAATATCTCACTTAAGCGAACGGAATAGTGGGAGGGCGAGACTAGTTTGGGAAATGAAACGCTTCTCAAGTAAAACTAAATCTCGGAGGTTTGTGAAATTCTGCCCGGACATGTTTTTTAAGTCTCAAAAAGAGCACATATCTGGGTAAAAAAGGACGTCTGGTCACCCCAGTTTAATGGGAATTAAAAACCTTCAACATAAAATGTTTAGCATTACAGTATTTATGATCAGTAATATGATTCACTGTGGACTCTCAAACCACAACCCCCATAATCCTCTGCATTCCAGGACATCACATAATTTCCTTGGAGTTCTCCCTCTGTCCCCTGATAGTGACTCATGTGACTGTTCGCTCCACTGTTACACATTTTAATTTAATTAACATTGCTATTTAAACTCTATCAATATTTGAATTTGTTGTGTGGTGTTGCTGTTATTTGACAAAGTAATGAAGCTGCTCACAGTTTGAATCCTGTGTGTCAGTCTTCCCTGTTTGCATACTTGGTTCTAGCCTAGCCTTGTTCTCTGTTTGTCATTGTTAGCTTAGCTTTGTCATGCTCTCTGTTTAGCCTGTTAACCTTGTCTAGTTTGAGGCCTGGTTGTCTCTCTGTTTAGCCTTTTAACCTTGTCTTGTCTAGGCTCTCTTTAGTGTTGGCATTCACCTTGATTTTTTTGTTTACCTTGTCTAGTTGTACATTCAGTTATTCTTGTTAATATTTTTGCCTTTTCTATGAGCCATTGGACTTTTTGACTTTTGGTTTGCTTAGCTTTGTTGCATTTCTCTCATTAGCCTGTTTAGAGTTTTCTTGGTTGCCCTTTATTAAAGCTTTATTTCTCTTAAATGTGTGCATCTTTGTGTCCTGGTGTAGTGCTACACTGGGTCATTTAGTATGTTCAGCTCCACTTTAAGCATTTTCCTTAGGGGTTAAAATGGGAATTAAAAGCCTTGTTGTAAAATGATTTGCATTCCTTTTGGATCATAGGTTTGATTTCAGCAGTATATTACTTATGGTTCAATGATATTTTCCATTGCCATGTTATTGTTTGTCAGGCCATGGTGTACCTTGTTACTGTCAGGTTGGTACACAAAACAGGAGGTCAGACACATGCGGATAAAAGTAGAAGAGGATAGTTTTACTGGTAAGATGTGAAACACAGTATAAACAACACCAATCTCAATCCAGGCTTAAGATATCAGAGGAGCTGTACTGGAGCGAGGCAAACAAAGCAGAGGGACAAGGCAAAACGTGGTCAAAGACAAGAGCAATAAATATCCAAAAACCAGAGAGCAGATGTTAGACAAGGCATACAAAATCAAAGGACAAGGCTGAAGGCAAAAGGTCGAGAACGAATCCAAGAGATCATAAATATCAGACAATAATGATGTAGATGATATGAACGCTCGGTAAGGCACTGAAAAAGTGGCAATACTTCGCGTTGAGTGTGAGTTCTAGCGAGGTTTATAAAGGGTCTGTGAAATGAGTGTCAGCTGTGATCACTCAGTATTCCAGTGAACTTGATCTTTGGACTGTGTGGTGACGTGTTGGGTGGGCGTGTCCTTCTCCAGAGGGAGTCTGGGAGTTGGAGTTCGCAGGTTCATCGGTGAAGGTGAAATTCCTGACATTACTCCCCCTCCAGGCCCCCGACAAAGACCGGGAAGGACGAACACGACGCTGGGTGTTGGTACGGAGAGAGTGACTTCTAGGACGGCCTCTGGGGCGTGGGCCAGGGCGCTCGAGATGGGTTCGATGAAAATCCGCAATCATAGAAGGATCCAGGATATCTGATGCGGGAACCCAGCATTATTCCTCCGGGCCGTAGTTCTCCCAATCTACCAGGTATTGAAGAGTGCCCCTGATGCGTCGTGAGTCCAGAAGGGCACGAACTGGGTAGATAGGGGCTTCAGCTTCACCGGGAGTGGTAGGTGTAGGTGTCCTGTGACCGGGATCATTGTCTCCCAAAGGACCAGAAACCACGGGCTTTAAAAGAGAGACATGAAAAGCATTAGATATATTCTGTATCTGGGGGGGAGACGTAATTTATATGAAACATCGTTAATTTTCCGAAGAATTAAAAAAGGACCAATATATTTAGACTGTAGTTTGTTACGTCCCTTAAGTCTCTGGTTGACAGCCATACTCAATCGCCCGGGTGGTATGAGGGTGTCTCTCCTTGGTGACGATCCGCGAAGGCCTTGTTCTTTCTGAGAACCTCCTTGATCCGTCTATGGGTAGCCTCCCAAATCCCTTCACTCCTCCACATCCACTGATCGACAGCAGGTACCTCCCCTCCGACCGCTGTCCATGGTGCTAAAGTAGGTTGGAAGCCCAGGACACATTGGAATGGTGTGATGCCTGTAGCACTGGAGATCAATGAATTCTGGGCCATCTCGCCCCAAATCAGATAACGGGACCAGTCACTAGGGTTTTCATGGCAGTACAAATGGAGAAATTTAGCTAGTTCCTGGTTGGTGCGTTCGCATTGTCCGTTAGATTGGGGATGGTAACCAGAAGTCAAACTGATATTGGATCCTAAATGTTCAAAGAAGGCTTTCCACACATGTGAGGTGAATTGGGGGCCGCGGTCTGAGAGCACATCATCGGGAATACCGAAATTTCTAAAAACCTGTTGGAATAATGCTTCCGCAGTCTGAAAAGCTGTGGGGATGGTAGAGAAGGGCACAAATTTTACGGCTCTAGAGAACCGGTCGACTACAGTCATTATGGTGGTAAATCCTTCAGAGGGTGGTAAGTCAGTAACAAAGTCTAGTGCGATGTGAGACCAAGGTCATTGGGGAATAGGGAGAGGCATAAGCTTTCCAGCGGGTAAAGTCTTAGGAATTTTACATTTGGCACATACCGAACATGATGATACAAATTTATGTACATCGCTCCAAATAGACTCCCACCAATATCGGATGGTTAGGATTTCTTGTGTCTTGCGTTCTCCAGGGTGACCAGACGAGAGAGAGGAATGAGCCCGCGTGATTAAACGTTCACGGAATGGTGTCGGGACATAAGTCTTATTTTGGGGACATTGATCTGGGATGGTGATATCTTGCAGTGCACGAGCGATTTCAGTGTCGATCTCCCAAGTGATGGCTGCTATAAAGACCTGGGGGTCCAGAATACTTTCGGGAGTAGGGTCTTTTAAACCCTCTGGAGGTGAGAACATACGTGATAATGCGTCTGCTTTAATATTCTGTGACCCTGGGCGATACGTAACTTTGAAATCAAAACATGTGAAAAATAATGCCCACCATGCCTGTCTGGGGTTTAAATGCTTAGCTGTCTTAAGGTATTCTAAATTTCTGTGGTCGGTGATAACTTGTACTGTATGTTGGGCTCCTTCGAGCCAATGTCTCCATTCTTCGAAGGCTAGTTTTATGGCGAGGAGTTCTTGGTCGCCTATGGTATAATTCCGTTCTGCGGAGGTCATTTTGTGAGAAAAATATGCAATGGGATGAAGTATGGGGGGTAGTCCTGACCTCTGAGATAAAACCGCTCCAGTACCCACTTGAGAGGCATCCACTTCTACTACAAATGGTAGATGAGGGTCAGGTTGACTAAGGACTGGGGCAGATGAAAAGATAGTTTTGAGATTATTGAATGCGAAGGTGGCAGCTGAATTCCACTGAAATTCTTTAGGCGGAATTTTGGTGAGTGACGTCAAAGGAGCAGCGACTGTACTATAATTGCGAATGAATCTTCTATAAAAGTTAGCAAATCCTAAGAATTGTTGTAACTCCTTTAAGTTTCTGGGTCTGGGCCAGTTAAGCACTGCCTCTACCTTCTTATCATCCATGGCAATACCACCAGCACTTATTATAAAGCCTAAATATGACACCGTCTCAACATGGAATTGACACTTCTCTGCTTTAATAAATAGCCAATTCTGAAGAAGGCGTGAGAGTACAGATCAAACATGTTGGATGTGTTCTTTGAGATTTTTAGAGAAGACCAGAATATCGTCAAGGTAAGAGAGGCATATTACCCCTAGCATGTCTTTGAGAACGTCATTAATGAAGGACTGGAATACGGACGGACTAATACTGAGCCCGAAAGGCATAACGCAGTATTCATAGTGCCCCCTAGTGGTGATAAATGCCGTCTTCCACTCATCTCCAGCACGGATCCTAATTAAATTATACGCGCTGCGTAAATCTAATTTGGTGAAGATGGTGGCTTCTCTGAGTAGTTCTAAAGATGAAGGTATGAGGGGAAGGGGGTAAGCATACTTCTTAGATATTAAATTCAGAGCTCGATAATCTATGCATGGACGTAAACCTCCATCCTTCTTTTTAACAAAGAAAAAGCCTGCAGCCATAGGAGAAGTGGACGGTCTGATGAATTTTTGGTCTAAAGCCTCCTGAATATAGGTGTTCATAGCTTTGTCGTCTTCTTGGGTAAGTGGGTAGGCTCTGGCTTTGGGATACGTCTGATTATCTAATAACTCTATGGCACAGTTATAAGGTCTATGAGGTGGTAAGGTGGTCGCTTGTTTCTTGCTAAACACTTCTTTAAGGTCATTATATTCAAAAGGTATGTGTACTGTGGCTTCAGACGAAGGACTTTCGATAGAGGTAGATAAGATGTGTAGCGTAGACATGGAAAGACAATTTTTACGGCAATAGGCTGAAAATTTTACAATGTCTTTTTTCTCCCAGTCAATAACAGGGTTATGTAATTCCAACCATGGAAGGCCCAATATCATGGGATAAGCACATTGTTCTAGGATTAAAAAGGATATTGTCTCAAAATGTAGAGCGCTTATTTGAATTCGGAGAGGAGCGGTGCGGTGTGTGATCCTTCCTATAGCCAGAGTCGCACCATCCAGCGCGCTGATATGGAAAGGGCAATGTAGAAGTTCTCTCTTAATTTGATGGTGATGGACCAGGCTGGCGTGTATAAAATTTCCTTCGGCTCCGGAATCCATCAGCGCTGAAACCACAAAATTATCATTAGAGCAGTAAACCGTGCTAGGAATGCGATACGACTTAGACTGTAGACTAAAAGTAGGAATTCTCACCACATTAGCGCACGGTGAATGTGCCGTGCGCTTTCCCTCTGGTGTAGCCGAGATGTTGTGAGGGCGCAGTCTGCAATCTCTCACTAGATGATTTGGAGAGGCGCAATAGAGGCATAATCCATCATATCTCCGTCGAGTCTTCTCTTCCGCGGAGAGGTGAGAGGAGTCACACTGCATAGGTTCCACAACATCTGAACCAGAGGACTTGGTGGTGGGATTCCTTAAATGGAGGCGAGGGCGCGGTTTACGGTCTGTGAGAAGATGATCTATACGAATTGCCATCTTGATGAGTTGTTCGAGGGTTAGATCATCGTCTCTGCAGGCAAGTTCCGTTAAAATATCATCATTTAGGCCCAAGCGGAACATAACTAGGAGTGCCTTCTCATCCCAGCCGCTGGCCGTGGCCAAAGTACGAAACTCAATGGAGTAGTCCATTACCGAACGGTGACCTTGTTTGAGTTTAGGTAATAACTCTCCACTGGTTTTATCCTGACGGGGATGGGCAAAAACTGTTTTAAACTCAGTAACAAACTCAGAATAAGATAACTGAGAACTACGCGGCCAAACGGTGGTGGCCCATTCTAGTGCCTTGCCACTTAATAGTGAGCTGATAACTCCAATTTTAGCTACCTCAGATTGTGGGGTTAAATGGGATAAAAAAATGTCACACTGCATGAGAAACCCAGCACATTTCTCAGGTGAACCATCAAAACGCTCTGGTTGTACAGCTCTGAAGGACGACTGATGTGATATGGCATCTGTGGGTGCCCCTGGAACTTGAGGCGGAATGTTCGGGGCAGCGGTGGGTCTTAGAGCAGTCTCTGTGAGCTTTTGTAGGTTGGAACACAACATGACAATCTGTCCCTGTTGTTCTGTGACAGTTTGTGCAAGTTTGTTCAGGTTGGCTGACATCTCCTGTAACATCTGCTGATGATGTCCTAATAACTGACCTTGAGATGAAACTGCCTTTTGTACAGGATCTGGTTCCGCTGTCTGCATTTTCAAGGCGAAGTATTTTGTCAGGTTGGTACACAAAACAGGAGGTCAGACACGTGCGGATAAAAGTAGAAGAGGATAGTTTTACTGGTAAGATGTGAAACACAGTATAAACAACACCAATCTCAATACAGGCTTAAGATATCAGAGGAGCTGTACTGGAGCGAGGCAAACAAAGCAGAGGGACAAGGCAAAATGTGGTCAAAGACAAGAGCAATAAATATACAAAAACCAGAGAGCAGATGTTAGACAAGGCATACAAAATCAAAGGACAAGGCTGAAGGCAAAAGGTCGAGAACGAAGGCAAGAGATCATAAATACCAGACAATAATGATGTAGATGATATGAACGCTCGGTAAGGCACTGAAAAAGTGGCAATACTTCGCGTTGACTGTGAGTTCTAGCGAGGTTTATAAAGGGTCTGTGAAATGAGTGTCAGCTGTGATCACTCAGTATTCCGGTGAACTTGATCTTTGGACTGTGTGGTGACGTGTTGGGTGGGCGTGTCCTTCTCCAGAGGGAGTCTGGGAGTTGGAGTTCGCAGGTTCATCGGTGGATGTGGAATTCCTGACAGTTACGCATTATAATTGGTTTAAATGAGAGTAAAACCTTGATGTAAATGTCTTGCTTTCCTTTTGGGTCAAAGGTTCAGTTTCAGCAGTGGAGGGTACTTGAGTAGTAAGTTGAAGTTTCCTGCCCCTATGTCATTATTTTAGTACATTAATCCATGTTAAGCATTTACCCTATGGGGTTAAATGGGAATTTTAAAAAATCGTAAAATCAATATTTGGTGAAGATTTTGGATCATATATATATTTTTATAAATTCATGGTGGAGGGACATTTGCAGGTTGTTGTAAGGAAACATAACTTCTAAGGGAAGCTATATTTTCTCACAGATATCTCTTTTACCATCAACATTATATACAACTTAGATATGTAGGTTCACTGGCAGGTATGGATAATAAAACGGCTATTTTTTTGTTGACATTGGACATATTGTAAAGAACTAGAGTTTAAGTTTCTCTACAGTCAAACTTTTCACCTCAGACTGACTATCTCAGTAATTGAATTGTATATAATGTTTGGAAAACCAGTGACTTTCCCATTAAAATGGTAGTATAACTGCATAATCAGTACCAGAAATGTGTTTCTTTAAGTGCATGTACCTCAACGAGGCCCAGTAAACACTAATCTCTGTGTGTGTGTGTGGGGGGGGGAAAGGCTTGTTTTGAGATTCTTTGCAGTATTAAGCTTTGTGGACTGTAGAGCTGTCTAAGTCCTTGGAGGCATGTAAAAATAGTAATTGTAAAACTACAGTACCAAAACAAATGCCCAAGCTAAGCATCAGTGATGTGAATAAGAATTAGTACCACTGTGGAGATCACTCAATAATAGATAAACCATAATCATGTACATATAAAGCCATTTAGATTAACATTATATCTTCATTTGGATCACTACATCCATAAACAAAGAATTTAAAGGCCATCTCCAAGCTGTTCGCTGTGGGTTACTTCATTATGACCCTTTACAGCATCTCAGAAAATTCAATGGCAAGGTTTCAGCCCTGTTTTTCTGAAATCCCTGATTGTCACTTTAACTGAAATGTCTAGACGTAATGACACTGGCTAACCTAAAAGACGTTACAGCTAATTAGAGGTGTGGAAGAAATAACCAGGTAGAATCTATAATATTCCTTCAGTGACGCATTGACTCAACTCACAATTATATTACAGAGATTTTTCAGTGTGTTGTGGCTTATTTGCTTGATTTTCACACGTAGGTAAATAAATCTACAAAATAAATAAATATCAAAACAAAATTAGAAAAAGAAACTTGCTACAATTTAACATAACTTTGCTAAAGATAGTGTAACAACAAAATATTTGATACAAAGTAACATTTTCTACGGAGTAACAAATGTATTGTGACATCTAACAGATACAAATGTAACCTGTTCGCTCCAGTCAATAAAACATTCATAACATCACAAATAAGCTACAGACATGTAACAATTTTGCTAAAGTGTAACACATTTATTTCAGACAATATAGCACATCTGCTACAGTATAAACACAGTTTAATGTAACACATTTTTTCTACTCTGTAATAAATTTGCTACAGAGAACATAAATTGTAACAATGTAACTGTAGTAAGTGCTTTATTCTTTGATATGCCATTTTGTCAAAATACCTGTTGTCCCAGGCTCCTGTGTCCTCACCAGTGTGTGTGTGTGTGTGTGTGTGTGTGTGTGTGTGTATGTGTGTGTGTGTGTGTGCGTGCACAGATTAGAGAAAACTGAAAGGCAAATTCATGTGTGCAAATAAATAGCCTCTTCTGTCTTGGATGGGTAGCACTTGTGTAAAGGTGTGTGTGTGTGTGTCTGTCAGTTTGGAGATGAAATGTATATAAAGTGTGTTGTGTATCCATACAGAACAGCTGCAGCAGATATATCTCAGCACTTGGTGTCGCAGGGGTATGCTGGAGTACCACATGACCACTCTGGCCTCAAAATCACAATAGCACAAGAGCTGATTTACAGCTCTGACTTTAATAGAGCACACACCAGCCACTTTATCAGAAACCCCTCTGTAGCTCCACCTCACTGGTGCACAGTTATAGTCCCGTCTGGTGATGTCCAGTGTGTGTTAGCCATCATGAGTCTACTGAAGTAGACAGGGTATAATATGTAACTATATGTAAATATATAAGTGGACATGTGAGATTGGCATTTCAAATAAAATTACCAGTTAGTGACTTGTTACTTGAGAAGTTGGCATTTATAATAAAGCAGCCAGTGAGTGGACATACGAGGTTGGTGTTTCTAATAAAGTGGCCAGTGAGTGGACATGTGAGGCTGGCGTTACTAATGAAGTGGCCAGTTAGTGGATTTGTGAAGTAGGCGTGTCTAATAAAGTGGCCAGTGAATATATGTGACCCAGTTCACGTGCGCTGCTCAGTGTTACACACTAACGTAATGCTTAGCATATGTCCAGTGTGGCAACACTTGAGGAGAAGATCATCTTGGTCATGAGGAAACTGAGGGAGTTCCAGTCATTAGTGACTGTAATGTCAGCAGTGAGTGTAATGTAATCCAGGATGACTCAGGCAACCTTTGAGTGGTTAGGAAGTCCATAATGTTGACAAAGTGGTACATCTTGTTCACATTGAGCTTTTGAGGGAAATGATACAGTCTGGAAAAGGTGCTGATATTACAGTGGCTAACGGCTAACCTTAAACTCAGACCCTCTGTTCCCGACGTTACTCAGCCTAAACAATGTTAGAGTGCTGCCAAAACTCATATTCAAAGTAAAAATTGCTACTCCCAAGGAAATAATACCCTAAGCAAAAGTAAAAGTAACTCAGAGCATACCTACCTTAAAATAAAATTAAAGGGCCCATGTGCTACACTGTTTGAATTTTAATATGGCAGTACAAGTTACAGTACATTGCTCACTGCTATACTTCAAGTTAAAGTACATCACTTTAGTCACTGATATACTTCAGTTCAAGTTACAATACATTACTCACTGATTTACTTCAGTACAAGTTACAGTACATTACTTACTGAAATACGTCATTACAAGTTATAGTACATTACTCACTGATATACTTCAGTTCAAGTTACAGTGCATTACTTACTGACATACTTCAGTACAAGTTACAGTACTTTACTCACTGAAATACTTCAGTACAAGTTATAGTACATTACTCACTGATATACTTCAGTTCAAGTTACAGTACATTACTCACTGAAACACTTCAGTACAAGATACAGTACACTACTCACTGATTTACTTCAGTACAAGTGACAGTACATTACTTTACTCACTGAAATACTTCAGTACAAGTTATAGTACATTACTCACTGATATACTTCAGTTCAAGTTACAGTACATTACTCATTGAAATACTTCAGTACAAGATACAGTACACTACTCACTGATTTACTTCAGTACAAGTGACAGTACATTACTTTACTCACTGAAATACTTCAGTACAAGTTATAGTACATCACTCACTGATATACTTCAGTTCAAGTTACAGTACATTACTCATTGAAACACTTCAGTACAAGATACAGTACACTACTCACTGATTTACTTCAGTACAAGTGACAGTACATTACACTACTCACTGAAATACTTCAGTACAACTTACAGTACATTACTTTACTCACTGATATACTTCAGTACAAGTTACAGTACATTACTTTACTCACTGATATACTTCAGTACAAGTTACATTACATTACTCACTGATATACTTCAGTACAACTTAATGTACATTACTTACTGATATACTTCAGTACAACTTACAGTACATTACTTTACTCACTGATATACTTCAGTACAACTTACTGTACATTACTCAGTGATATACTTCAGTACAAGTTACAGTACATTACTTTACTCACTGATATACTTCAGTACAACTTACAATACATTACTCACTGATAGATTTCAGTACAACTTTGTACATTTCTTTACTCTCTGATATACTTCAGTACAAGTTACAGTGCATAACTCACTGATATACTTCAGTACAAGTTACATTACTTTACTCACTGACATACTTCAGTACAAGTTACAGTTCATTACTTTACTCACTGACATACTTCAGTACAAGGTACAGTACATTACATAAGTATTAACTTCCCACGTCTGATGAAAGGTCATAAGTACAGTCTTTTACAATGGCATATCCTGACGAGTGTGTTTTTTACATGTTAGTCACGCCAAAGCAACTATAGGAGAACCAGTTGGAGCAGTAAAGATGATGTGGAACTACTCCTTAATTATTTTTCTGGATTGTGAACCTGTAATAAAGTATTAGTGTCTGTACAATTCAGTCATCAATGGCTTTTTACTGATCTATTTGACATCTTCAGTTTCAAATTAGTCTTCATTTATTCAAATAATTATCATATCCAGTCAAATACAAAAGTAAGTGCGCCCCTGGTTCAATGTTTTTTTGATTGTCTTAAAATAAAAACACAAAACGTGGTGCAATTTAAAATGTTTTCCTATATGTAAAATCAATAATATTGTCACATAGCCAGAGGTTTACACAGTCAGTACTGAAGTTGAACCATCTCTTCTTCCTCTAAACACTGTGATGATTCTGGGACTCCATCCAACCCAGAAATATCCCACGCCTGGCTGAGAACACCAGCATACAACACAAAAACATCTGAAAAAGTAATCTGATAATGACAGACAGGTCTACTCTAGTTAGCGTTAACCCTTTAATTTGTTTCACATCTTCAACATAAACACAATTATGTCTATGCCAGACTTAAAGGTGTCCTGTTATGGTATTTAAGATGCTGCCTTTTGTTTTTCCGTTCCTCCTCTATCCTAGAGGTAATCATGATTATGCCTGTCCATGAGGATCCTAAACACAGTCCTTAAGCAAACAATTAAGCACTTCCTCTTCCTTACAGGGGGAATTCCACCATTTTTAAAAACATATCTGTGTTATTAAGTGATTTAAAGCAAACTCATTCAGAGAGGTTTGATGTGAAACTCCATTCTATAGAAACAGTTCACAGTAGTTCTGCTAAGAACCAGACGTCTTAAGCCTCTAAAAGCTACCTAACAGAAATGTGTTATATAAAACAGATGCATTTGTGTAGTAATGTATGGTTCCTATCACCACCACTGTAAAACAGTTATTCTCTACAATAAACTATTTCATATCAGAACAGTCTAATGACTGTGAACATGTAAATAAATGCATTTTCATCATGAAACATTTCTTCAGTTTTGTGTCTTAGGCTACTTACTGTTGACAATAACTGTTCCCGTTGGGGAAAAGACTGCCACCTGCTGGTCATTTATTATTATCTTATTTGCCATACGATTTGTGTCGTATGGTAAAACCAGCGATAAAGGCTGTATCAATAAATTGAGCAGACTTGTCATGAAAGCTGGCTCTGTTGTAGGACTGCAGCAGAACTGGACTACAAATAAGCTGGTATCATCTTGGACAATGCATCACATCCCCCTGTCCACAACTCTGAAACAACAAAGATGCACATTCAATATCAGACTGATACAACTACACTGTGTTAAAGAGTAGCATGTGAGATCTTTCTGAAGCTCTACAAGTCTCCTTACAGACAGTACAGATCTCCTGTTGTCTGAAATTAGCTCATAAATCATATTATAATATGCAGAGTACTGTACTCTACTGTAGATACACACTGTAATATATCATAATATACAGAGTACTGTACTCTACTGTAGATACACTGTAATATATCATAATATACAGAGTACTGTACTCTATTGTAGATACAGATGTCATCTCATGTCATGAGACATATAATACTATATAATGTCACATAGATGTTATCTCATGTCATGAGACATATAATACTATATC
>BRDA01008675.1:13562-25795 GCA_036984385.1 Crenuchus spilurus | reverse complement strand
AGAGTACTGTACTCTACTGTAGATACACACTGTAATATATCATAATATACAGAGTACTGTACTCTACTGTAGATACACTATATCATAATATACAGAGTACTGTACTCTATTGTAGATACACTGTAATATATCATAATATACAGAGTACTGTACTTTATTGTAGCTACACTGTAATATATCATAATATACAGAGTACTGTACTAAATTGTAGCTACACTGTAATGTATCATAATATACAGAGTACTGTACTCTGCTGTAGATACACACAGTAATATAATCTGACACTGTTATGACACTTTAGACTGTAAATACTGAACACTGCTGACACTACTTGTTTGATTCACACACTGTGAACTAAATATCTGGTGCTGTAAACTACCTCACCCATGTAAATACTGATATACTCATTATATAGTAAACTACCTTATAGCACTTAATGTAATATGGCTTATGTGTGTATGTAAATGTTAATGTTTTTATTCCTATTCACTTATTTCAATTCAAGATTCATTTGGGATCAATGAATTCTGTCCATCCATTCATTCATCCATCCATTCATAACAAACCTACTAATTATTATATTGTTAGGATTGTTCTAATTAAAATACAGAATTTAATAATATACAGGGGTTAGACAATGAAAATGAGACACCTGGTTTTAGATCACAATAATTTATTAGTAGGTGTAGGGCCTCCTTTTGCGGCCAATACAGCGTCAGTTCGTCTTGGGAATGACATATACAAGTCCTGCACAGTGGTCAGAGGGATTTTAAGCCATTCTTCTTGCAGGATAGTGGCCAGGTCACTACGTGATGCTGGTGGAGGAAACCATTTCCGGACTCACCCCAAAGTGGCTCAATAATATTTAGACACAAAGACTTGCTGTCTTGGTCACAGATGCACCAGCAAGACGTGCACCAACAATTTGTCCTCTTTTGAACTCTGGTATGTCACCCATAACGTTGTGTGTATTGCAATATTTTGAGCAAAACTGTGCTCTTACCCTGCTAATTGAACCTTCACACTCTGCTCTTACTGGTGTGCAATTAATGAAGATTGGCCACCAGACTGGTCCAATTTAGCCATGAAACCTCCCACACTAAAATGACAGGTGTTTCAGTTTCATTGTCTAACCCCTGTATCTGTCTGTTAGAGCTGTGAGAGCATCTCAGCTACCTTTAAACCTCAAGTTTAACATCTAGAACATGTTTAAAATTCACATGCTGCCACATGTGGACCAATTCTGAGCCATCACTGCATATGGTATGTGGGTCAGTAATAAATACCAGGTTTGGGCCACATGAATATTACTATGAGGCTAAATAAGGCCAAATGAAGGTATTTATACATAAGTTATGTCAGTTATGAGTGTATTATGGGCCAAAACTGTCCTGAGTATAGCAATTAAATTTAAGGTTTATGACCTAAATACAAACTACCATTTCAGATGTTTCAACTTCATTTCTATTTTGGAACAAAACTGGCAAAAAATAAAGCCAGACAACGGTATTGTGCCCAAGTTATGGTTTACATTAGTTAAACTGAGTTTGAGTTCTGACAGATTTGGATTAAGTCATCACTGCAATTCCATGGTGTTATGTAGCCCAGTAAAAGTATTAAGTATTGGCCAGAATTGGATCATCCCTCATTTGCCATCATCTGCCAAGAATGAACTAAACTACATCAATTAGTCTGTAAGACCTTCACATCTGGATGGGGTCTAGCTCAATAGGTGACTATTCAGCTCAACGTTAAGATTACAGCTTCTAAAGCAGAGTCTAAGCTGATGGACTTGTGAATATGGTTTTTCATTTGCATTGTTTAAACTTTGCCCTGGATCAATATTATGTTCAGAAATGTAATTTACTGCTAGCCACTATTGATTACCAGGCATCTTCCTCCTCATGCTCTGCATGACTTGATTAGGACCACTGGAGGACAGCAAAGAACCATATTACAAACCTGAACCCTTTTATTCCACAGCAGAACTTTTATATGAGATCTTACACTTTATGAAGTCTATAGTCTGTTATTGATCATCACTTAAACATTGTGAGAAGATGGCAATCAGTCTTGATCATTACATGTGATGTTTAGTTTAAATGCTTTTTTTTTTTTTAATAAAGGGGTTTCTCCACTGACGTCTACGGGTTTCCACTCAACCACGTGATTTGTATCAGCAACAGCGTGCTTTTCCCACCTGTTTTCGGGCAAGCCACACCACCTGCGCTCTGATTGGCTAGTGGTTTGTGTTGTTTATAATTATCCTCCACTAAAAATATTATCACTTCAATTAAAATAATTAAGTACATACAAATGGCTTCCAAAGCTATTTAAAATACTGAATTTAAGATAAAATAAAAAATTCTTTAGCACTACAGTGGAACCTTTTGAAGACAACAGTACAGTATGTGCCCAAATGTTTGTGGACACCTTCTAATGAATGCATTCAGATGCTTTGACACAGATGTACACACAGCTTGTCTGGTCTCTGTAGAGAAGTACTGTTACTACTAGAATAGGACTAATTATGAACCTCTTGGCACCATGTCTAATGCCAGGTGTGGGCTAGAGGAGTATAAAACCCCTCCAGCATTGTGGAACTATGTTCTCTGCTACATCCAGTACTTTTGGGATGGGTTATGGAGTTGGGGACAAGGTGGTGGTGAACATCCAGATGTCATTAATGCTCTTGTGACTGAATGTAATCAAATCCTCATAGCAATGCTCCAAAATCTAGTAGAAAGCCACCCTGGACAGTAGAAAGAGTTAATACAGCACCGGCAGGATAAAATTAATTGATTTCAACAATGAAACAATGAATAAGCAGGTGTCCCAGTGCATATGTACTTAATAGCAAGTACAGTAGAACTTAAGTGGAACTTCTCAGAACTCTTAACATGGGAATTGAAATTACTACAGCTTATTTCTACACATTTCTAACATTCATAGAGCTAAGTTGTAGATTTTTATGCATATTTACAAAGCCTTAATCACCGGACACTCACCAAAGCTAGTACTGACTGTATTGTGTATGCCAACCAATAAAATAACAAGACTTCCCTGAGTGATGGCCTACTTCTGGCCCACATTTACTACTTTTCTCTGCCCAAATATTACTATAAAACAATAGTGATGGCTTCCACTGAATCCGGGGGCTAGAAAACATCTTGAGTTAAACTAGAATTACATAACTCAGGGATGAAATAGTTGGCTGACTATAGTTGGGCCAAAATAGAAATGAAGTTCAAAGATCTAACATGGTAGGGTATATGTGGCCCAGAGTTCAAATGAAATGACAGATTTAAAACATGACTATTGCAGTCAGGCCAAAACTCACCCGTTAGCATCTTAATTAGGCCACATTAGTCCAGAAATGTCTATGAAATGTTCATATTTAAAAATGGAATCTCTACAGTAGCAAATAACAGCTGTATTTCAACACATACATCTATAACTTATACGTAAATGGGGCCCTTGGCTCTTGGGGTCCGATGCAGCTGCAGAACTTCACCAAAATACTACAACCACGCTTAGCTGTCTGGGAATTAAACAACAACTATTGAGGTTGACAATGGAATTAAAGAAATAATTTGCTCTTATATATGGATTATATATATATATACAATTTCAGATAATCTCAGATAAAACTGAGAACGCTTTATGGTAAATAGTTTTATATTTATGTTCATTTTATTGCTGTTTTTTTATTTTATATAAACCAAAGTTTAATGTACATGCTAACGGCTAACACTCGCTAGCTTCTGTTTACAGTTGCTATGACGCGAGCTTCTCAGCTGTCCAATCAGCGACGCGTATTTCTGAATTTGAACCACAAGCCAATCAGACAGAGGAGGCGGGATGGCCGTTAATAATAATAATAATAATAATAATAATAATAATAATAATAATAATAATAATAATAATAATAATAATAATAATAATAGTATTTATTTACCACATTTCATGCATAAATGCAGCTCAGAGTGCTTTAAATGTAAAAAAGGATAAATAAATAAAAGTTAAAACAAGAAACTGGCAATATAACACCTAAAATTAAGAGTGAACGTAAGGTAAAATTAAATTAACAAACATTAATAGTTATAAAATGATAAAACAAATGACAAAAGTAACACAAAAAGCGACAACATTAAAAAAAACGTTGATAATAATATAGAAATATGAAATAAATAAAGCAAACAATACAAATGTCAAATCTATAAATGCTAAAATAATTGAAAAAAAAAATTCAAATAAAAATAAATAAAAATTGAGTTTAATTATTATTAATATAGAACTGTGAGAATTAAAGTAAAAAATATAAAAGTCCATAGTTATAAAATAATAAAATGATAAGCCTAACAATATATCAAAATGTTTTTTTTTAATAAAAAATATTTCATAAAAATAAAAATAAAAAAGAACATGAAACATGCCATTAGCGATCAGAGCGAGTGAACAGCAGCCAATCACAACGCTGGTGGGCGGAGTTTACATGAATACAGGTGGGTTTTAGAACAAAATAACAGTCTAAAAAATCCACCTCGACATGCAGCCACAGGCAGCCGAGTCTACGGCGCTCATTCAAACAAGAGCTGGTCTGTTGTGATTTCCAGGCGGTCTGAGAAGGATTGTTTTACAATTTTAGCTTATTTTAACGCCAGTTTTGGCTTTGAGCTTGTGAATAGTCTTCAGGATGTCTGTGGCGGGTTTGAAGAAGCAGTTTCATAAAGCCAGTCAGGTAAGGAGACGCCCTGAGTTAAGCTTTGGTTTGTTCTCTACAGCAGAGCTTTTGTGTTTTTTTAAGAAATGTGCTTTTATCTCCAGGTTTGTGTGTGTATGTGTGTGCAGATGGACAGCCTGATGTGTTTGTCCAGTTGTTTTCTTCAGCACCAAAGGTGCGCCATGAGATGTATAACATCTAAACCTGCTTTAAACTCACTATTTTCCTTTTCTGTCTACTAAGATCTGGTGAATTTCATTTTATTTGTAAAGCTCATGTGTCCCTCTGGGCTCTTTTGTGATTATTAGCAGGTTAGCTTCAAGCTACACAATGACCAGCCTCACATTGTTGTTCCTCATCTTCATTCTCTGGCTTTTGGAAATCAGAAAGAGAGCTTGTTTACTTTCTACAAGGAGATTCAACAGCTGCTTTTCTACATATACATGAGACTGGATCCTCAGAGACCATCCACACAGGCCTGAAGATGAAAACACTGGGCCTCTGCAATTCCTTTAGCTCTCAGACTGTAAAATCCTGTGATAAAACACACTGTCATTGTAATGAAGGTGTTGTTCACTTCACTATACATGAATATTTCCAGGAGACCTGTGGCTCACACTGACAAAGGCTCAGCTGGCATTCAGCATCTATAGACCATCTGGACATCTTCTCGTAAGAAGGAAATGATGGTTAACAGCAGGGATGGCACAATATGTTTTTCTCTTTTCCCTGATACTGATATTGTGATCTTATTGGCCGATTCTTCGTTTCTGTTATTATTGGACTGTAGTAGTTCTGTTAGACCACACACACATATGTACACATGCACATACGCCTACCTATATAAATATCCAACAACTGTGTCTATGACACTCTGATATACATTATTAAAGATCTAAGGGACATTGTTCTGTACCCCAACTCTGACCAGAGTCCTTGTCTTTGAGATACTATCTAATCAGCATTCCGCATCCAGAGTGCCCTACTCTATCACACTTCATCTTTACAAGCTTTAAAGTCATGGCTCTGTTTTTCAAATTTTGACTAAATCTCCACTTAATCCGCTAAGTTATAATAAGGACCTACAGCCGACACTCGGCTACTTTTAGCCTTTCAAGTAGACAAGTGTCACATTTTTTATTTTCTGTTGTTAATGTCTTTGGAAGTCGTTGGCTGAGAGTTGTTCTGATATTTCTGCGAATATTAATCTGCCTCTGCTGGTTGGTTGCGGTTTATTCTGCAACAGCAAGGATGGTCCAGAATTTAGTTTTTATTTATTTACTTTATGTAGTTTTGTCCAGCCAACCGTGTGTAATTTTTTCATGATTAACCTCTTGATGGTCATGGATCATCTGCATTGTGATATGAGCTTTAGATTTTGGTTGTATTGGGGGAAGTTTTGGTTGATTGGATGGTGTTTTGGTTGTATTGGGTGGTGTGTTGGATTTGTTGGGAGTCTTTGGTTCTGCTGGGGAATGTTTCATTGTACTGTGGGATATTTTGGTTGATTGGACAGGGTTTTGACTGTTTTGGGGATGTTTTGATTGTATTGAGTGGGTTGTTCTTTGTATTTGGTGGGTTTGATTGGATTGGACATTGGTTGTATTGAGTGATGTATTGATTGGTGTTTGGTTAAATTGGGTGGATGTTGGTGGTATTGGGTGATGTTTTGGTTGTATTGCTGGCGTTTTGGTGGTATTGGGTGGCGTTTTGGTGGTATTGCTGGCGTTTTGGTGGTATTGCTGGCGTTTTGGTGGTATTGCTGGCGTTTTGGTGGATTTTGGGTGGTGTTTTGGTTGTATTGATGGTGGTATTGGGTGGTGTTTTGTTTGTATTGCTGGCGTTTTAGTAATATTGGGTGGGTTGTTGGATGTATTGCTAGCGTTTTAGTAATATTGGGTGGGTTGTTGGATGTATTGCTAGCGTTTTAGTAATATTGGGTGGGTTGTTGGATGTATTTGGTGGGATGGTTGTACTGAGCATGTATTTGGGCAGGTTTTGCTCTATGGTGGTGCACATAAGTGCAGTGGTTCGGCACTGTACATTTTTTTCATTTTGTACAGTGGCAATAAACATTATTCTGTTCTATTCTAGTTGTATGTGGTGGGTTTTTGAATTTGGTAAGCTTTTTGTTTTGGGGGATGTTTTGGTTGTACATGGGATGTTTTGGTTGTACCGTGGCTGTTTGGGGGATATTTTGATTGTACTGGCTGGTTGTTTTGACTGTACCTGGCAGAGTTTTAGTTGTTGAAATTAGTCTTGGAAGACAGGTTTACACTACCATCTGGCTAAAATACTACTGCTGACCAAATCTAATGTTTGTATTATTGTAATTATCTCAAATAATTGTGATCAGGTGATGATGTAATAATTGTGACAGGCCTAGCCTGATTACAGTATACAGTATCATCCCCTCATGGCCCAGTACTCATCAATACAGATGTAGCACCCATAGGTGGAGTATTTTCTGTATGAGGTGTTGGGGCCTTTGACTTGTAAAGATCAGTGTATACAGTTTAGTATTCAGTGTTGTATAATCTTCAGGGTATGTGTACAAAAGTTTGTCCAAAATGTTTGTGGACACCCCTTCTAATAAATGCATTCAGTTGACAAAGATGTACACGCAGCTTGTCTAGACTCTGTAGAAAAGTACTGCCAATAAAATAGAACCAAACTTGAACCTGTTCGCACCATGTCTAATGTCAGGTGTGGGCTAGAGGGGTATAAATTCCTAGCATTGTGGAACTGTGTTCTCTGCTCCATCTAGTATTTTGGGGACGAGGTAGCGGTGGTGGTCATCCTGACCTCACTAATGCTGGACCCTTGTGTGCAAGAAACATTCAGTGAGCAGGTGTCCATACAGAGTAATACTGTGTATATATATACATACATATATACACACATACAATAATATCACAACTTATGGAAAAGTTAGTAAACCCTGGGTAAGATGTTTACATTTACAGTATGTGATTTTGTAAGGGAAAATGTTTTTTTTGGAATATGATACCCAATATGTATGAATCTACAGGCAAAACCATTTGATAAAAATGTAACACACACATTATTCATGCTAATCTTGCTTTGTTGGGGCAAATGTGAAGCTAACAAATAATCATAATTAAAATGCTACAAAAACCCCATTTCATATCATATCTGTGCATACTGAGATGCTTGTGCTGATTTTTCATATTTTCACTGTATGAGTAATTAGTATGTGAATTGTTTTACTGTTTTATATGAGTGGTGATTGTTTTAGGTTGTACCTGAGTGTGTTTTCCTGTGTGGGCTTTGACCTGCGCACACTGCTGCTTATCTTTTGATGCAGTGCTCGCCTGGCTGTCTGTTAGCTCTGTAATTTCAGTGCCTTTACAGATACAGAGACAAAAAAACAGTATCCACCATAATTTAGCTTTCCTGTTATTGAGTTTGAGTGGAACACATTCCACTGTTTGGCAGATGGAGAGAAACACAAAGCTGAATATATCACTGCAATGGTGAAATAAAACACAGCTGGCTGTTATTGTTCACTAATTGCTAAGTTATATACATATTTATATCGGCAACCAGACATCATGTAGCCTGAAAATAATATTTCACCCTTTTTATGATTACACATCCATTAGCTCTGGCTGTTAAACAACTTAAATGGGTTTGATAGGTTCAGTTCTCGTAATCAGATGTTATTAGTCATACTGGATTAGTCATATCACAGAGACTTAACGTTGTAGTGTACTTGTGCCTGACGCACACCATTCATCCTCGTAAAACCTCTGGCCTTTCCTTTTTTGAAGCAAGTTATTTAGGAAGATCTCACTTCAGATGCTTCAAGGACGTCCATTACTAACACAGTATGATGATTTAATAGCAGCCAGACTATAAAAATCCAGATAAATCATGTTTTTCTAAACTGAAATGATGTCTGTGAATGTTGAGGGGCTAAAATCACAGATGTGAACTTAATGTACCTACAGTATTGTATTTCCTGAAGCAAGTGCAGTGATTGTGCAGTCTAAGCAGCTCCATCTGCATGGTAGGACATTGCTAGATCTTTGCTTTGGCCTTTTAGATGTAAAGGTGTACCTAGGTAGTTGCTGTGGTCTCTGATAGGGCTAAACAATTTGGTGAAAATATGCAATTGTGTTTGTTTTCTAAAATTGCTGAGGTTGTTTTTCCCCCCCCCAAAAAAAGAACCAGAAGATCAACGTTTTGTACAGTGTATCTACAGAAGAGTACAGTACTCAGTATATTATGATAGGGCTACTGATAGGGCTGCAGATCTTCACAAGCTTACTGTTTAAGAATAATTGGCCCAATTAATTGGCTAACTCTAATAGTAGCATTTCAAAATGTATCAACATGCCAATATTTCTGACATCACTGGTACTTTAGGACAGTGCAGTAAGTGAATAGTTTAGAGGTGAGAGGCGAGGCTTGTCTCAGTAACTCAGTAACTCTGTGTAAATACAGCATTGAGAGAGGCTTTGTGGCATCTGTATAAACTTCAGTTATCACCAGTGATAATCAAAGAATATTGTTATATGTTAATTATTAATTAAGGAAGTTTCATACCACATGCTGACCATTAACAGTGCAAAACTACAAAATAACCTAAAAAGATTTTAAACTACATTATAAAACAAACTGAAATCTGATTTTAGGTGAACTTCTACTTTAATAATAGCTTTTAAGGACAGGGAGTCTCTCTTTCAGTTTGACCAGGGGCTGTTTGTCCAGCTTTCTAGCACGATTTCTGCCTCATTCAGTATTGATCGCAGCTATCGATTAACAACAGACACTCAGAAGAGTGGCACTGATGCCAGGAACCACCATGTTTATCACCCACTTCACTTTACTGAGCATTTCCACTCGATGCCTTTCACACAGTGAAAAACTGTTTATAACAACATTTTAATCTATATAGCTAGCTAGCTAGCCATCTTTCATGTGTGCTATATCTATCTTGCTAGCTAGCTTCCCTGCTTGCTACATCAATACATCTGTTTTGCTAGATAGCTTGGCTGCTTGCTACATCTATCTATCTTGATAGATAGCTTGGCTGCTTGCTATATCAATTTTGCCAAATATAGCCAATTTTGCTACAAAACGCATTCATCATCGCCATAACTAACTTGTAAGTGCTTTAATTAGGCTACATTTCACATCATGGATGGGTGATTATCACATATTATTCATTCACTTACACACTTATTATTGATTTATTCTCCTTAAGATGTGTCTATTTTATTACCAGTTTATGTACAGCTGTGTTAGTGTAACAGTATTTAAGATCAGATATGTAACAAGCTCACAGTGATAGTGACTGTAGCTGTGATTATAATAACCTCTTACTATATCTATCTTGCTAGTTAGCTCGCTAGCTTGCCTGCTTCTATATCTAGAGTGGTGCTTGAATATATATATATATAATATGACCTAATACATCAGTGGATGTTCACACAAGTCCTCAAAGTAGTTAAAGAGAAGATAAAGAAAAATGTAAAGGGTTCACAAATTTTCAAACATCACTGTATCTTGCCAGCTAGCTTGTTTGCCTGCTTGCTATATATATATATATATATATATATATATATATATATATATATATATATATATATATATATATATATATATAATCTCACTAGCCAGCTTGCCTGCTTGCTACATCTATTTATCTTGCTAGCTAACTAGCTTGCCTGCTTGATACATCAATCCATCTTGCTAACTAGCCTATCACCCTTCAACACCTCTCTTTCTCTAATCATCTATTTAAATAATCTGTGTAATAATCTTTTCTGTGTATGAGGTATATGAGTGAAGAACATTTTAAAGGTCTGAAGAACCTATATGGGTCTTTACTAGATAAGGTTCTTCATAGAAACTTTATTTCAAGTTTTCAGGTCTGTAAAAACTATAGAAAGGTTCTTTCACAAAACTCATTTACAATATGTATCTTCATAGAACCATTATAATTAGAATATGTTGAATGTTCATAATATAATTTTAAAAAGGTAAACTGTCATATTCATTACACATAAAGTGACAAATATTGAGTGTTTTTTTGTTTTAATGTTAATCCCCCTGGTTTATAGCTCCATGAAAATCCAGAATCTCAAATATTTCTTTGAATGTTTCATTTGGAGTTTGAGTAAAATACTATTCAAACAGTAAAAGATCTGTTTATCAAGCTCTGGGAGTCTGGAAAGGCACAGAATCCAAGGTGTCTGAAGTCCAGTGTGCAGTGTTTGTGATGGTTTGAGGTGTCATGTCATCTGCTGGTGTTACTCCACTTTGTTTTATCAAGTCTAAAATAAATACGGCTGTCTACCAGTAGATTTTAGAGCACTTCATGCATCCATCTGCTGACAAGCTTTATGGAGATGCCCAGCAGCTGCCCTCAGTGCCAACACTAATACTGACCATCATATTACTGTGCTATTACTAAAAGACTGAAACGTTGTCTTAGCTGAGACTGTTATTCCTTTTCTGAGTTAAATATCATATTAAAACTGAAAAGATGGTATAGGTGGCATATTGTGAAAATGTTTTAAAGTACTGGAGTAATACATTTCCTGTATCGTTCACTGTAATCGTCTCTGTGTGAGACTAGATGAGACTAGACAGTACTCAGTTTATCTCTCTGAGAAATGAGAAGAATGTAAACTGCACTTCAGAGAGACAAATCATGCGTTTTTGTTTTGGCGGTGAGTGCTGTGCTGTTGAGAGGAATTTTGCAGAGCTGCAGCTCTGGTATCATTTTTCACACTGGAGAATACTCAGAAGTGTGACATAACACATATGACATGCATTATCAATCTGGGGTGCATTTCCCGAAAGCGATTGAACTTAGTGATTTACGAACAACTTTAAGAACGACGTAACTTTTAAGAACGCAATTTTTCCGACTGTTTCCCAAAAGTCTTCTTATCTTCCACACTTACGATCGAGTCCCTAAGCAGTACTTAGTTGACTCCGCATTCGTGTCTGCATCAAATAGGCTTGGCCAGTCGAAAACTGAACCACCAATTTACATACATTTCTTCATTATTAACAATGATTATAAAACCAAACATCAAAAAGTATTTACACTACATACATGCAAAAAAAATAATTAAAAAATTCACTTTCAGTTGCTGTCAATCGCATGCCAAGCCTACCTATAAATAGGCAAATCCTCTTGGTTACGTGTCCATGATTAATCAGTGAATTTGATTGGTTAAGAGTTGACAAGCTTAGTAGGCCAATTTGTAACCAATGCTTTGGACACAATATATTAATTTACTACTACGACTGTTACACTAGAATAAAAACCCCAGTGCATTTATGTAATTTATATGTGTATATCAATAAATAATATATTGTACTTTAAGCAATCTTAGTTTTTTTTATTTTGTGAAAACAATAATTTCAACTTAATAAGTACATGTATGCGCAGTAGATATGACGCGTATGTACATGAATAATTCAACTTTAATAACAAAAGTGTTTTATTTTTTTTGATTCTAACGAA
>BRDA01008675.1:0-13552 GCA_036984385.1 Crenuchus spilurus | reverse complement strand
AAGTACTTGTAAATGTAAAAGAAAACTTTCGCATTAACGTAGTACATTTAATCTCGGTCGCAGGAATCAAGTGAACTAAGGACGCTGGCTCTAATTTACATGATGCAATTACGCTTTCAAAAGAAAATGTAAATGTTCATGAACTCATGTTTGTATATACACGCATGTGCTGAGTGTTGCATTTTTCAAAGGATGATCAGCGCCCTCTTACGTTTTTCAGACAGAACTGAACGTGAACTTCAAGTTAAGAACAACTTGGCCAGTTACGAGAGGGTCAGACCACTCGTAGATTTATGAATGAGTTTAAGTACGACATGGGTTACGAAGGCTTTCGGGAAACACTCGTAAATTTAAGAATGTTCGTAAGAACGAGGTTACGAAGTACTTAGCGTTAAGAACATTTTGGGAAATGCACCCCTGTTGACCTTTGATGCAGGTTTCTTGTTGTTCTATTAGGATGCTTCCTGATATCTACAGCCTGAGACCTTTTTTGATTCATATATTAATTCAGTCATAAGCATCATGGTCGTTTGGTGGTTAGTATGTTGGCCTCTCAGTGCTGAGGTCTTGGGTTCAAGTCCACATCTGGGTGGAGTTTCTATGTTCTCTTCGTGTCTGCCGGGGTTTTCTCCCACAGTCCAAAAGCATGGAGATCAGGTGAATTGGCTACTCTAAATGAACCTGGTGTGTCTGAATTAATATGTATGTCTGTGTGTATGACTGTACTTGCCCAGACCTGGTTTGGCACTCTGTCCTGGGTGGTCCCCCTAGTATTCGATGCAGTCTTCCATTTGGATGGTCGCCTCCAGTAGAGAGTACGCTTTGCGTGATTGACTGCCACTTCTCGCTGTGAAAAATGAGTGTGTTGGTGATAAAGTGTCCTTGGTTATTAGAAAGGTGCTATACATGTAACATTAAATTATTTATTCTTCTTCACTATTTATATTCAAAACTACAAGCACTGAAGCACAAACCTTTATATTAAAACCTTTCATTTATTTATACACCCAAAAAGTTGTTGAGAAGTCGTATCTACATTTTTGATGTTTTTTTTTTTTACCTGCAGGTATAATTTGGGTGGTGGAACATTCTCAGTGACTGCTGTGGTGGTGGTGTGTTAGTGTGTGAGCTGCTGAAGATGTTAAACACTGTGTGTCCACTCACTGTCCTCTCCTACCTTGTTGGTCCACCTTGTAAATGTAAAGTCAAAGATGGTAGTGCAGTAGTTTGTGTTGGACCTCTAGTCCTGTTTTCACTCCAGCAGTGAACGGAGGTGTTTAAAACACTCACTAACACACCACCACCTCGTTAGTGTCACTGAGAATGATCCACCTGCTCTGTGGTGGTCCTGAATATTGAGGTGAAAAAAGCTAACATATAAAAGATGTTCTGTGTATGTCGTGTGGAAATATTGTCAGATTTTGTCACATTATATTTGCCCTACTTGCTACATTAACACGTATTAAGGAGCTTCATCTTAAAGTTACAGTTCTGGAGAGAGTTTGTGATGACTTTGACAATGTTTTGTTGAGTCATCTGAAGAAGGGCTTGAGGCAGATCTGGCATCTCATTTAGTGCATTCAGCAGGTCTCTGTTAGTGGGGTGTCGTACCTCATGGAGGCATTTCTATTGTAGAGGAGAACAAGGAGGAACTCTTCTGTCTTTCTACAGTCCATATAAAAACAAGTTCAGACATCTCAGGCTTTACCCCCTTTCAGAAACGCTCTGCACTCTGATTATTTAAGACCTCTGTTATTCAGCGTTTAAGAATGTCCTTTCAGTTTCACAATACTGTGTTTGCCCATCTTGTGTTCATTTAATCCAGTTTGGGGGATCACATGAAGACAGCTCAGACAGGATTATATGTAAGGTTCTGGGGTTTGTCTCCCTCCAACCCCCTCCAACTCAACCATTTTTCCACCAAATTCAGCCCTCGTCTGATCATTTTAGTTCCATCTGGACACACATCTCAGTGATTTTCCTGCCCGATGTCACCTCACGTTGGAAAATCTAGACGGCAGTCCACCAGTCTACCAAATTAGTCCACCAGAGATCTTATCTTGAAAATTCTCACATGGAAAATACAGCAAATTAGAAATTCAGTTACATTGGTCATTTTATTACCGTCCTAAGTTTTATCACTGAGGAGACGTCTACAAGCTTACTTTCTAGACATCCTGTTAAACTAATTCAAATCTCAACAGGGATTGGAGAATCCATTGATCCATCATCTTTTCTTTTTTATATATATATTTTCTCCCCTTTCCAATTTGGTAGTAGCTAAGTAACCCATCTCATCCGCTAGGGGGCTCTCCCCATCACTTTGCAATGTCCCTGACTCTAGGAGGGTGAAGACATGCACAAGCCTTCTCAGCTGTGTGTGATGCAGCCACCGCCTCTTTTTGAACTACTGCTGATATACCGTCACTGGGGAACCAATGAGCTCGGTGGAAAGCGCAGGGTTCCTAGCTCTGAATGGAGCAATCAGTGGGTGTCTGAGCCAGCGGACATTGCAATGTGTGAGTGATGGGGAGTGTGAGAGCACCATCTACCCATCCAGAGAGAGCACAGCCAATTTTTGCTCTCTTGGGCCCCGGCTGTTGATAGCAAACAGCATTCATAGAGTCAGCGTCTTAGCCTGCTGAGCCACTCAGGCCTCCCCCCATCCATTATCTTAACTGCTTAATCCAGTTCAGGGTCTCAGTGACTCCCCATACCCCTTAATTGGGCAGGGCATTTTATTTTATTTAATGTCAGGACAGGGCACCAATTCATCATTGGACATACTCTCACACCAGAAGAATTTAGAGTAACCAATTCACCTCTGTTTTTGTTCTGCACGAGGAAACTGGAGACCAAGGGCATACCTAGGATGTATAGACACTTGAGGCTTTGCTTACATGACATGGGTCTTAGATGATGTCATGGGGTCCCCATTGGTAAAATCATTAAATCCAGCATTAAGCTAACATCAGAAAGAAATTTTCTGACCTTGTGCTAATGGACAGAAGACCTGTGTCTATACAGTGATGTTCATTATGCAACCATGTTTACATCCAGAACTAATGCTGAAAGATTTGGGGCTAAAGCCTAGTACTGCCCCTGCTTTAGATGGGGACTCAAACCCAAGGGCCTAAAACTGTGAGGTGATAAAAATGGACTCAAATAGAGACTTGGTTTTAATATATAGATGACAGGAAATCTGACTGTGTAGACACCATAAAACGATGCCCATTTTAGATTATTGGACATCTCAACACAGTGTGATGGAGCATTATGACTGCAGTTGGTCAAATACTAATTGGTATATGAGCATCAGCCTCGTAACTTCTCAATTTTTTTACCAAAGTATCACAAACTATTATTTCAACGTTTCTTTATTGTAGGTTAACATTGCTTGCAGGTGGCATCCTGATGTAACCACAAGTTGAGCGTGTTTGGCTTTAACCTCATTTGTATGTTTTTTTTTTTTTTTTTTTTTTTTTTTTTTTTTTTTTTTAAATTCATTTGATGTAATAATTCTGTTTATTTGGCACCATTTGTAAACCTCAGACTCCAATTAAGTTCAGCATCTTTTCTATTTTTAGGGCCTTGTTAACACCTATACAGACACCCAGCGTGAAGTCATCTGCTGCAGAGAGAGATTAGTGCCATCACAATTACTCACTTTTATACAATTCTTAGTTTTGTGTGCATGTTGAGGTTTTTTTTTTTTGTTTGTTTTATACATCATCAGCAGTGATTCAGTTCACTTCGTGCATGTGAGTATATACAGCAGTGCTTGAAAGTTTGTGAACCCTTTAGAATGTTTTATATTTCTGCATAAATGTAATCTAAAACATCAGATTTTCACGCAAGTCTTAAAAGTAGATGAGAAAAAATATACTTATATATCTTTGCATATTATATGTAGTCTAAGCTGCTGTAGGTAGATATTTATAAACACACTTGCTCTGGTGACATCACAGAAATGGTGAATTCTGAATGGGTTTTTTGCAGGTTATGTATTGTATGGACTTGTGATATGTTTTGAAACTTACAAAGCAGGGAGGCACAATAGATCATTGGCCGATATATTATTTAATATAAATTGAAAAACTGAATTAATGTTATTGGTCCATATTGGAAATTCCAGCTGATAATTTTGTGTCCTATTTTTAGCTTCTAGACCACACAGCATCCTGTGCTGGACACTCTGAGACTACATGTAATGGTCACTGATGTCCGTAAAGTAGCATTTTACATTACTTTAGATTTGTATTAAAATAATTTAAATGATCAGTATAGCAGTATCAGTTAAATATCAATTGTTAAATGTATGAAAATCGGAGTATAAATATAACCCTATCAAGAAATCCTGAATTACCGGTGAGGTGACATGTTATGCACTCACTGCAAACACTAAATTATAATGGTGATGGTGTGTTGAGGTTCAGTTTGAGAAATTGATGCTTTCTTTCAGTCATTTGTATATGTATGTCCCATCATATCTCTGTGATTATAGTTAAAGACAATAACTGGGCTCTGAGGCAGAAGATACACCATACCTTCTCAGTTCAGAGACTTTAAACCACGTTTCTAATACGCAGTCCTCACCTCGCTCCATTCACAGTGTCATTTGATTAATTTCTTTGGCTCTACATCTTACAGGCCTGTACAGAACAAAGCTACTACTGGCAGGAACCTTCAGGCTTTGAGGGCCAAAAAACTCCACTTTCCTGAGCATATTTCCAAAGAAGGTACTAGATCCCTCCATCTAGAAGATGTAGATAGCTAATATATTGGAACTTATTTGACATTACCAGTACACACCATCACTCAAAATGAATGGAAACCGTGGTAGCAGTAGTTCACAGACTTCCCCTTCTGCCAAGACGTGTTTCATTTTTGCTTCCGTAGAGGTACGAGAGTAATGAAGCTAACAAACCCTAAAACAACCTTAGTACTTTCATTGGGCCACAGGAACTGAAAAAAATGCCTCATTTAAACCATAATTTAAAAAGTCTGTCTGTCTGTCTGTCGTATTTATTTATTTATTTATTTATTTCATTATGAAGTATTTATCTAGCTTGCCTGCTATCTGTATAGCTTGCTATTTATCTTGCCTGCTTCCTATAAGATGCCACGTTTGGCCCAAAATAGAAATGGTGTTAGGAAAGTATTTACGATCAGATATGTAAGGAGCTCATAGTGATACAGTGACTGTAGCTGTGATTGCAATCAGCCTCACTTTTACCGTCCATTTCAGTTTCTTTTCCCCCCACATAAAGCTCTCACAGGCCAAGTCCGGGTACCAAGTAGACCAAGTCCATCCAGACCAGGTAGATGATTGAGACTCTTCAAAAGTAGCTATTGTTTGTCCTAAAAATGGCTAGATATTGCTATATGATGTCATCACCTAATTTGCATAATTGATCATTTGCATGTAGTTGTAATCGGGGCTGTAGGAGTGAGGAATAACATTAAATAAATGTGTTTATGGCTACAAGTGAACTTTATAAAATAACTTAATGACTTTAATGCTTTGCCTAGACCCACATTACCTAAATCAGTTTTGTCCCGTATTTTTTAATGTTAGAATATCAAATTTAAAGTGATCACATGTCAGCACATATGACACATTCAGCCATAGATAATGCCATGGTGTCTTCAGCCTTTTTTACAGAGTCGATGTTTTTACTCATTAATGGCAGTTTGGTTTGGGTGGAACTATTATAATGCTTACCTTTTTAGTATGTTTTTGAGTTGTCAGGTGTTTCTTTATATCACATAGTTTTGCGAAGAAATCAGTTTTACAATACAGGCAGTGTGCCCGTGTATCATCCCCAATGCACGGCTTCAGACCGCCCTTGAATTCAGGGTTTGCTTCCCACTCCTTCCTGTATTTCTGCATGTACGGTTTAGACTGCGACATGGTGAGCTAGCTAGAGAGGTACACGCAGTGGACGAGTTGAACATCTGACTGACGCTCGGCAAGTCAAATGCAGTGATTTATTTTAGTGTGACAGTGAAGAAATACATTTACATTTACATCCCGCTGTGTAAGCCAGGGTGGCGGATCAGCGTGATTTATTTGCAGTGCAGACACAGAGTGGAGTAGGTCTCCTCTCCTCCTCTCTGTACTGACTACAGCGGGTGGGGGTGCTTTGGGATGGGGGAGTGGCTAACGAAGCACATACTGCTCATTGGGGACAGTACCTGTAGAATGATTGGTGCTTTCACGTGGAGTCTCCAGTAATTTTTTTTTTGTAGTAAAAAAAAAAAAAAAAGCTCCTGTAGAAGATGAGATTATTCCATATAAGAGAAGGGAAATATGACAATATGTGTCATTATTGTGATAAATTACATTTTCTGAGAATATAGTGAATATAATCAGAATGGAAAAACACTTCAAAATGGCATATTTCTTTAAAATGACCTGTTTATTTAGATTTAGTGCAGCACAGCATGAATTTGTAGTTTTTGGTATCATTTTAAAATCATATCGCCCACCTCTACCCCATTTACATTCAGATTTATCACTTTATCAAGTTCACACTTATTCACTAGTATATAAGCTTTGTCAGTACTTTTGGTATGATTTGTACGATTTGGTGACAAGTTGGGGTGGTGGTCATCCAAACATCCTCACAGCAATGCTCCAAAGTTTAGTAGAAAACCTTCTATGAACAGTAGAGAACGTTTGTAATTTGTAAGAAATGAATGAGCAGGTGTCCCAATACTTTTGTCCATCAAGCTCTGGCATGTGAGGAGCTCTGGTAAACAGGCTAATTAATCATGTGTCAGAATATATATCACGCTTCTTGTGTTTTAATTGCCATCCACGTCCATATTAGAGTGATTGTTGGAAAGCTGGGTGAAGAACATGGCTGCGATTGTTTTACACCGTATGGGAAAGGCAGCACTGTTTGTCTTTTTATTACGGAGCTGTATTGTCTCCAGTCTTTGGAGAGGAAGAAGGTTGGAGCGCCTGCTGCTTGAAAAAACTGTCATAATCGTCTGTCTATACTATTCCTCCTCTTCTGTGGCCCTGGATGCAGGAAATTACATTGTAAGAGAAGGAACGTGCAGTCTTGCCCCCCTGTAGAGCCCCCAGTTCTTCCTGCAGGTTTACTGCTCCTCCACCTTCAGACAAATGGAGCTCACTTTTCGTTACATAGCCTGTCTAACAAGAGACCCTAAATGTGCATGTTTTCTTTGTTTCACTCTTGTGTTCCTTATTGAAGTCATGATAAACTGAGGACTCCTCAGTGGACAAAGGTATTGGGACACCTGCACATTAATTTTTTTCCTAATTCTGACTTTTGTAACTGTTTCTACTGTGCAGGGAAGACGTTGGATGATCAACACCACCACCTCATCCCAAAATTATTGGATGGATCACTTCTTCTTAGAGCTCAATGCTGTGCCCTCTAGCCCATGCCTGGCATTAGACATGGTGCCAATAAGTTAATGTTTAGTCCTACTGTATTGGCAGTACATCTAAAGGGGCTGGGCATCTGTGTCAACTTAAAATAGTGAATTCATTCATTACAAGTGGTGTCCACAAACATTTGGACATATAGTGCATATGACCACTGTTTACATGTGCAGAAAGTCTATGTTCATAGTGTCTGCAGTGAAATAAGTCAAAGTCAGGGTAAGCAGCACTGTGGTTGTATTGAAACCTGTATTTGTATAATCTGGATTATAGTCTTGATTTTTAGGGTGCATGAAGGTGTAGATGGTGAATGTTATGACAGCAGTGTGGAGCTGGGCTGACTTGGTGACTTGTTTAGTGTCTAATCTGAGCTTTGCCTTGAATTGGTTTGCTGAGGTTTTGCAGGTCATGATAACCTCTGTGTGGAGGCCGAGGAAACAACAGTCTGTTCTGTAGTAACTCTGACGTCACTCAGCTTCTCCACTTTTCCAGCCTGTTATCATTAATGATGACACACACACACACACACACCACACACACACACACACACACACACACACACACACACACACACACACACACACAGCTGTGTTCCCCGCTGATCATGATCTACTCCCTCTCTCCAGCTGGCTTGGGTATGGTGTATGACCAAAAATCATTAAATAAATCATGTTTATAATGAAATATGATCAACATTCATTTGAGTGATGAAGAAATCTACTAAATCAATGCTTGTTTTTGATATTTAAGGGTTTCCCAGATCTTTGCATCCGATCTGTGCTTTCACACAGAAAAACTCCATCTGAACCATGGATCAAGTGCGTACGTCACTTTTCTTTTCTTTATTTTTGATTTTTTGCCAGTTTTCTCTCTTTCCCAATGTGGTAGTCACCAGTTAACCCAACCCATTAGTGACCCTCCCCCATCACTTTGCACTGCCTCTGACTCTAGGAGGGTGAAGACATGCACACGCCTCCTCTGCTTCATGTGATACAGCCACCGCCTCTTTTCAAACTACCGCTTGATACACTCACACACACACACACATTATACTTATATAGCGCCTTTCTAGACACCCAAGGACGCTTTACAATCAACACACTCCATTTACACACACCGGTGAGAAGCGGCAGCCAATCGCGCACAGCGTACTCTCAACCGGAAGCGACCGTCCACCTGGAGGACTGCATCGAGCACTAGGGGGATCACCCAGGACAGAGTGCCAACCATATCTGGGCATACATACATACATACATACACAGACATACACATTCATACACACACCAGGGTAATTTTAGAGTAGCCAATTCACCTGATCTCCATGTTTTTGGACTGTGGGAGGAAACCGGAGTCCCCGGAGGAAACCCATGCAGACACGGGGAGAACATGGAAACTCCACTCAGATGCGGACTCGAACCCAAGACCTCAGCGCTGAGAGGCGAACGTGCTAACCACTAAGCCACCGTGCTGCCACACTGTCACTGGGAAGCCAACACGCTCAAAGGAAAGTGCAGGGTCTCTAGTTTCAAATGGACCAGTCAGTAGATGCCCAAGCCAGCGTGTGAGTGATGGGGAAAGGTAGAGCGTCATCTACCCGCCCAGAGAGAGCACTGCCAATTTTGCTCTCTTGGGCCCCGGCTGTTGATGGCAAACATCATGACTAGGATTCAAACTCACGATCCTCTGGTCATGGTGTCAGCGTCTTAGCCTCCTGAGCCACGCGGGGCCCCACGTACGTCACTTGTCTGTGTCTAGTTCAGTGATTTATGTAATTATCCATGGATACAAACAAAAAAGTAATGCTTTTTAAATACAACAAACCAATGAAGCACATTCTTACAACTGATCCTTTTTTTAATCTGTTTACTTTGACAAATACTAAAACCCTGTGTTTAGAACTGAACTATTCTAAACTAAACTAAACTAACGTACATAACCTAATCATTTCTGGAAAAAATGTATTACTGAAGCGTCCCTCACCAAGATGGTGGACGCAGCATTCAGCTACACAAGTTTTTATTGAAGTCCTAAAGTCTGTAAGACCTTCATTGACATGTGAATGAGTTTTTGAGCGTTAAGAAAAGTTTTGGTGATATATTCCTACAGAAACTACCAGGCTGTTTAGGTGACTGTTGGGTTCTAGTGTTTGTTAGCGATATTAGCCTTGAAGCTCCAGCTAAAGTGGCTAAATTTGTACTCCAAGCATATCTGAGATATGGAGAAATTTGTGTAAGTTAGATTTTTGAGTGATATGTTGTTCAGTATCTTTATACTGACTGTATACCGTTATATAAAGTACTGTATGTAAACAGTAAGAATATCCTGAATGATTTGAATCTTTTAAATTTTGGTGTAATGGTGGTGGCAGATTTTGGAATTGATCTCCAGCAGTGTATTTGAGGAGACTCTGAGGGAGTTGTCCCAGTGTCTGTATTACCATATTGGGTTATTCCCTCTCTCTGTGATAGGCCGATGGCTAATTTTACTCTGACCCACTTGGTCGCTTTGGCGTGCAGTTGTAGGAAACCTCTGGAAGTGTGTAAGACAGGAGACCCAGATTTCTTTCACTAGAACTACATGACCATCTCCACAGAGAACTGGGTCTACTGAGCTCAATAAAATATGTAATATGATGGAGTCACAGTGTTCTGCATATTTTATTGTGTTTCTGAGCACCAGAGGCTCCACTAAGTCAATGTGAGGTGTAGGGTGGGGCTCTAGATACAGTATAATACAGCACTATTTCACTGTTCTGATGGTGTCGAGATGCTGATCTGTATCTCTTTGAGGTGAAACCTAATACACATCTTCAGACCTGATACAACCCTCTTCTCCAATAGAGCACTCAGGTAAATACAAGTTCTCTAAAAGAACACTCTAAAAAAAATTAGTTCTCCAGTACAAACCTTAGATAAATACATGTTCCCCAACAGAACACTCTGATAAAGGCAAGTTCTCCATTAGAAACCACCAGAAATACAAGGTCTCCAACAGAACGCTCAGATAAATCCAGGTTCTCCTGCAGAACACTGATAAATACAAGGTCTCCAGTATAAACCTCAAGTAAATACATATTCTCCAACAGAACACTTAGATAAATACAGGTTCTCCAACAGAATACTGATAAATACAAGTTCTCCAGTATAAACCTCAGGTAAATACATGTTCTCCAACAGAACGCTCAGATAAATCCAGGTTCTCCAGCAGAACACTCTGATAAATACAAGTTCTCCAGTATAAACCTCAGGTAAATACATATTCTCCAACAGAACACTTAGATAAATGCAGGTTCTCCAACAGAACACTGATAAATACAAGTTCTCCAGTATAAACCTCAGGTAAATACATGTTCTCCAACAGAACGCACAGATAAATACAGGTTCTCCAACAGAACACTAATAAACACAAGTTCTCCAGTATAAACCTCCAGAAATACAAGTTCTCTAACAGAAAGATCTAATAAATACTTGTTCTTGTTCAGAAATACAAGTTCTCCAAAAGAACATATAGATACACAAAAGTTCTTCAGTAAAAACATCAAATCTATTTTTTTTTTTATTATAAAAACACAAAACTGCTTGTTTCAAAGAACAATTAAGCTGATATACAACTACCTAGAACAAAAAGCAGCTGTGAGCTTGTTTTTGTTCACTGGGGGCTGTGTTGGTTACTGCTGCATTGTGTGGCCTTGTGGGCATCTCGCCCCTCCTGACTAATTACTTTTACATGTAAATTTGATTTTTATATCAAATTTAAATAATCATATCTCTGTTTACTGGCTCTGTCAACATCAAACTAACACCAATGTAGAGTTTAGAGACACAACTTAGGATGGAAGGTGACAGAAATTATCAACATGACTGTTTTTGTTTTGTTTTGTGTCTAGGACTAACCTCAGCTAGAGTCTAGAGTCTAAGCTCGGCGTTGCTGAATTCTTCTATTTTAAGTAAACCTTCTCTAATGTAAACACAACAGCAGGACAGTTTTTTCACTTCCTCTGTTGTGTGTTTGATGTTTCTGCCTGCAGGTTTGCTCCGTCCCTGCTTTGATGCCTTGTGAAGTGCTTCTTGACACAAAGGACACATTAGTCCTGTTTCCTGACCACAGCTGCTGCTGTCCTCTAATGTGCACATCACTCTTTTGCGTTTTACCGCGAAGGTCAGATCTGCTGAAGTGTTGTGCAGTGTTCCTGAGCATTTTTAATGTTTTTTTATGCATTAAAGCCTTCTTGATGGTCCTCACATTAGGGTTGCACATAGGAAAGAAGGAGATTTCCTTAGCATCTCGGTAGTTTCTCATAAGGCTCTTCAGACTGGATACAATTTATAGGAGGTTTTGGGGTAATTTAGTCTTTTACAGGGTTTCTGTTACTGATTTTATTCCTGTCTGGATGCCCCATGTTCCTGTCCCTCCTGTCTTTTTAGTGTTTAGTATCATTTAGTCTCGTCTGTAAGCAAATGTCTGATTTACCAGGCAGATATCATCTCACATGGAAAATAAAGAGCTTTGGCTGTTGCTACTAGCTGTATTCAGTCTTTTGGATTGTGTTCAGGCTGCAGGCAAATCACATTAGTTTCTCAAATCAGATCTGCTGAGATGACTGTTCACACTGTTATTAGTAAATGATCAGATCTGATTTGTCTGTCCGCACATCACAAGTCTGTTTGTTGGGGTTTCTGTGGTAACGGTTCAGGCATCAGTAATTACATCCACACTGCTGACGTGGCTTCATAGTTGCCAGATTTGTGACTTTCACACAAAATTGCAGTATTTATTTTAATGCACTCATGGGGTAGTAGGGTCTTGGTAGTTGGACTGCTTTAAAATGTTCCACCAAAACCTCTTATTGTAACACAGTACAACAGTGTTTGAGATGCTTTAGATAGATTTTCTTCTATTAGAAGACCCCACAGGAGTAATCTGAAAATGTAGATTAGAGCAAGACTAAAATAAGATTTAAGAGTAATAAAAAGCAGTTATAACTTCCTCAAACATCTGTGATTAGACTTTTTAGATTTTGGGTTAGTTTTAAGTTGGTGTGGGTGGCTTTCTGTCAGACAGCGAGATGGAGAGTTTTTTGGAACTTGGCAACCTTGGACTCCATTCAGGTGCTCTTTGTGGTGCTCTACCATCACTCTGGGTTTGATGTGTCATTCTTTGTCACGCTGCAATGTGAAAGACACTTCAAAATCTGATTTGAGCATCCAGAGGGTCCAGACTGAGACAGATCTGTACAAATCTGATTGTAATCGGATTTCAAACCACCTCCAAATGTGACTTAAATCAGATTTTGTCTGGATACAATAGATAGGCCAGAAATCAGATTTGGGTAGTCTGAACATAGACTAAACCACAAAAAACTTCACAAATAAAAAATATTAAAGCTTTAGAAGAGTCACTGAATCATCTCCCTGGTCTGAATGTAAGATCTTCTACCTGGGAGATCATAATGTGGAGGAAAATGAAACTAAAATCCATAAGAAAGATGAGATACCGGCTTATCACACAATAATAATACAGACTTAATAAAGGAGTGATTATAATCACTGCCACCTGTTTAGGTGACTGTTGAGTTCTAGTTTGTGATGTTTCTAAACTACAGGAGCAAAATTTGGTAAATCGACTACATCTGAGGAAATGGTAAAGATTAAGAGCCAGTCGCGTGTGCCCAAACTTTTGCATGGTGTTGTATAAAGATGGATAATGTGGGTGAGTGTGTTTTGGTGCACTGCAGGCGCTGGACTACAGCCAGTATGTGTCTAAACATGGGAGAGTTTGAACTCTGAAGAATTTTACTAACAGTACTGAACAACAACATGGCTGAGAGCTTTTATAGACTCATTTTAAGAGATTTACAGTAACATGCCACACTCACACCGCACACAGTAACACACACCACACTCACACCACACACAGTAACACACACCACACTCACACCACACACAGTAACACACACCACACTCACACCGCACACAGTAACACACACCACACTCACACCGCACACAGTAACACACACCACACTCACACCGCACACAGTAACACACACCACACCGCACACAGTAACACACACCACACCGCACACAGTAACACACACCACACCGCACACAGTAACACACTCACACCACACCGCAC
>BRDA01008672.1:0-15248 GCA_036984385.1 Crenuchus spilurus | reverse complement strand
TAAAATCATGTAGCGTGCACCTGGCATAATCAGGTTACTGTTGGTAGGTTCGTTGTGGAGCTCAGCAGGTGCTTTAGTACAGCATTTCAAGCAGCAGGCTCCCTGTTCTGTTGTGGTAATACCACAGTACCTTAGTACTAGCCTCTGTTTATGATTGGCAGAACGGCAAAATGTCCTGTTATCTGGAGCAAGAAGACAAACTTAACCTGTGTTCTCAGTTCTGCAGTCTGTCATTCTGTCTGGTACTTCTGAACTCGACCATTTTCTTTGATTTTCACTTTCAGTAATCTGAAAGTCTGGTGTCCTGTCTGTCATTTCTAAAGGTTGTCATTTTCTCTTATTTTTCCCCCACAGAGGTTTCTGCCCATTGCTGAATCCAACCCATCTTTCACTCAGAGCTAAAAACAAAAGACATCATGGTTATGGAATTTGGATCAGCTCTACCAGCTCTGTTACATACCTGAAGATGAAGCTCCACCCTGCGTTTATCATAAGTTGAAGTATTTGTATATTTGAATAGTTCACCAACATCTGCAAGGAAGTCGATTGGAAGCATAGTGTAAATGTATTTAATGATTACTCTGGAAATGAGAATGTGGGCGAATAACTTATTATGTAAAGGATTTGCCATGGATGCTGCTCTGCTCCTCGGCTCGGTTTGCCTTCGGCTGCTCTGCTCAGGCATGCATAGCTGTGAGACATGACTGGGAGCCTGCGGTCGATCAGTCAGAAAATCCTAGACCTTGATTTTAACACTCTACCACTTCACACTGCAACACAAGGCTTGGGTGCTGTTTGGAACTAATCTGCGAGGGTTACTTTCCAGCTGCGTTTGGGTGCAGATCAAAGAGGACTTGGCTGAAACTGTAATCAATAATGTAATGGGAAGGAAAGGACTAGTGCTATGCTCTTTGTATGGGAATTTCATATAGTTACATTTTGCATTCATGATGTATAGGCTAAGCTCCTCTACACTCATTGTCCATAGCTTCGCTGACCATACCGGTGCACTTTGTACAGACTGTAGTCAATCAATCAATCAATCAATCAATCAAAATGTATTTACATTTACATAATTGGCATCAGACATTTTGAATCAAAACGCAAAACCTGATGCGAGCGAGCCAAAGGCAACAGTGGCAAGGGAAAACTCCCTCAAGGCTGGAGGAAGAAACCTTCAGAGGAACCAAAACTCGCAAAGGGGATCCATCCTCCTCTGATTAGACTACTCATAGAAATTTACGGGTCCGAGGTTGGCAGAGTCCATCACCTTTTGTTCTTCAGTGCTCATGACCCCCACAGAGCAGATGGATCATTCTCAGCACTGCAGTGACACTGATGTGGTGGTGGGGTATTTGTGCCCAGTTATTGGCTGATAATTGAAGTTTAGAAAAGGTTATACCTGCAGGTCTTCCTCCTTCTAAGCTAACAAACCTAAACCTATTTCATTTTTTACCTAATTTACTCCAAAATGTGTTTGGTAGCCATTTGTCCCTTCCATTTGTTGACTCTCCCTATCACTTGTAATGTCCCTGACTGTAGGAGGGTGCAGATTAACACAGGCCTCCTCTGATGCATGCGAAGTCAAGCTCCGCCTCTTTTCTAACTACTGCTGATACATCGTCACAAGATAGTCAACGCACTCGGAGGAAAGTGCAGGATCCCCAGTTCTGATGGATTGCTTGGCAGATGCCTGAGCTAGCCGACATTAGTTAGTAGCTTACTCGCACGGCTGCCAATAGCAAGCATCATGAACTGCCTCAGATCATAGTGACAGCACATTAGTCCGCTGAGTCAATCTGGTCAATCCAGTTTTAAACATCTTTATTTAACATTTATTTGATGTTTCAGTAATGTGGCGGCAACATTATGAGGATGTTACCTATAGTAGAAAAACTTTTTTGGTTTTGTTTGGTGGACTTTTCAGCCCAGCACTGACATTGAGTTGTGTAAAAAGCCCAACAAACATGAGTCACTACAGTGCTGAGAACACAATAAGATCGCCAGCAAGTCACATATTGTATTTTCCTTTACCAGACCATCCTTATCATCCCTTAATTTAGTATTAAAGTAATATTAAATAACCCAACATACCCCAGCTCATACAATCTCTTCTTAATTTGCCTGATTTTAATAATAACTGCTTCCCCCCATATTATTCTCTAGGAATAAAGCATCCATTGTCCACATTTTCCCCATAATGACACTCACTCATAATAATTATGCATATATTATTCCACACTTCCGTTTTACTCTTTCATTCGCTCTGTTTTTAGAATGTGTATAAATGGGGAGAAATTTTATCTCGGAGACTATAGTAATTATATATGGAAACAAAAAAAGGTTGTATTCTTTCACTTATAAGAACCTGCTGTTCTTTCTCCAGACCTGGAAGAATGTATTGATGTTGTATGTTGCCTAATGTAGAAGGGCTTGTTCAATAAGTTCAATAAAAATTATTTTCTTCACCTTCTTCTAGGTTTTATATCACTTTCAATGAATTATCTGTATACCAAGAGAATGTGATGTTGTATAAACAACCATATCTTTTACTAGTAATGTATGTACAGACCAAAGAACAAATACCTACAAGCAGTGGTGGCTGGCCACTAGAGGGCGATAGGGCACACCCTCCATTGTGGAAAGTGTTTTTTATTTTCATTTTTTTAAATAAACATTTTAAAAATAATCAACAGCTATGTATGTTAAGTATATATGTGCTAAACATGCACAATAATGTAATATATACAATGTTTTTGGGCTTCCTGGTTCATTCTCTTTCTCTTCTGAGGCAACAGAAATATCACCTAGTCAGAGCAGCAGCCAATCACTGACCTGCTGACACAAGATACATGCATAGCAACAGAAATGTAGCCAATCAGTGTCTTCAAATTTCTTGGCTAAAGGTTTCATTTATCACCACAGCAGAGTTGATCAGAGGTTTTAGGAAAGTCTGACATTATTGATGTAATACATCTCTCGATATGCTAATATTTAGTCTTAATAGTGTTTTTGCTAATAGTAAAAAAAAAAAAAACATTTTTAAAATAATCAACAGCTATGTATGTTAAGTGTGTATGTGCTAAACATGCACAACAACGTAATATATAAAATGTTTTGGGGGAATTAGCTTCCAGGTTCATTCTCTTTCTCTTCTGAGGCAACAGAAATATCACCCAGTCAGAGCAGCAGCCAATCACTGACCTGCTGACACAAGATACGCACACAGAAACAGAAATGTAGCCAATCAGTGTCCTTGAATCTGTTGCCTAAAGGCTTCATTTATCACCACAGCAGAGTTGGTCAGTGGTTTTAGGAAAGTTTGACGTTACTGACATAATTATATTGCACATTGCAAAGCATATTTTTTATAAGCATATATCGTTTTTCATATATTCTTCTTCTTCTTCTTCTTCCGCCGGATTTTTGACGCGCTTCTTGTCCCGCAGTTTTTGAGATATCGACACCGTTCCAACTCCAGATTGTTCGGTCCGATTGTGTGATCCGGGCTCGTACACAGAATTTTGATCGGATTTGCGGTTTTCCTAAAAACTTCCTTAATCTGGGATTTTTTTCCCATAGAGAATGAATGGGGAGCAAAAATGCATGCTCATCTACTGTACTTCTGCTTGACCGACTTGCACCGTTTCAAATACACTATATAATACACAGGCAGGCCCCTGAGCACAAATTCACTGTTGTTTTGACCTGCACTCGTTTATTTGTTGTTATATTGCCATTGCTTTTTCGTCCCATTGACCTCCATTCATTTTTGGCCATACCAAATTCCAGGCTTCCATTTGCGCGACAACAAACAAAATTGATATACTCCATCAGGACAGATAACAGAGCTCTAGTGCAGGGCCATACTGACCCGCACTTCTCTTTTTGTCATCTTTTCATCCCTCGTTCTTCCCATTCATTTTCACATAGAGACATGGCAACCGCCTTAGGTCCCATAGCAACAGCCTTGGGTGCCATAGCAACCGCCTTGGGTGCCATAGCAACTGCATTGGGTGCCATAGCAACCGCATTGGGTGCCATAGCAACGGCCTTGAGGGCCATAGCAACGGCCTTGAGTGCCATAGCAACGTCCTTGAGTGCCATAGCAATGGCCTTGGGTGCCCATAACAACGGCCTTCAGGAAATGCACTTTTCTAGTTGTATATGTTTCTGAACCAGACTCAGTTGTTAATCTAATAATACATACTGTACTTTCTATTTACATATATTAACATTTACATGTAATGACAATTATCATTAACAATTAGTCTGCAATGCCAATTAAACAGTTAAGAACACTACTATCTTGCAGTTTGTGTTAAATAATATTGGGATGGTTGTGGAATCTGACTGAATATGCCTCAAACAGCCTCACCTAGATTAGTTTTCACCAGCTACCGCTGACTAAAAGGCAAATACTTAACTTTACTTCAACAGTGAATGTCTATGTAGATACCAGGTTTATTGTACAATAATAGAACAAATCACGTGTCATTGTAACAAGCCTCTGACCATAAACAGACCTTAGGATCAAATTGGCAACCTTCCAGTTACAAGACCGGATCCCTAACCATGAGACAACGGCCGCATTCACTTGGCTCTTTCAGCTGATGTGGTTGATGTATGTGAAATGTTCAGGCATGATGACATCAGAGACTTTGACTAGGATCAAACCTATGCCAGTAGCTACTGACAATGGCTTCCAAACTCTGAGCATCTGTGTGATGTTCTGGAACAATAAGTCTCATGCACGGTGGCTCCAACTCACAACCTACAGGGCTTAATGCTAACACCTTCAGGTCTTCAATCCATGCTTCAAAAGGTGAGGACTGTTCCTGGCCAATGCACAGCTTGTATACAGGTCCTGGTGGTTAATGAGGTTCCTGGATCAGTCCCCTGGCAGGCCATGGTTGAAGTGCCTTTGAGAAAGGAACCTAACCATCAACTGGGCAGCGGATAGGGGCTGACCTCTTCCGGCATGAGTGCTCACTGCCTACTTGTGGGTTTAAATTCCTCTGTGTGCACGGAATGATTGAGCACGTTCATATTAGCCATATTAAAGTTTTGGCTCAGTGACTTTATAGCATAAAAAAGGCATAGCACGTATTGTCCCGCATCACTATTATCGAAGAAAAATGATATTCTAATAACAATAATATTATCTTTAGTATAGAGCCGGTGACACTGAATATAACAGATGCTGCCTGTGTGATACATAGTGTAAGATGAGAGCACTCAGTGTGTCATTTCCCAAAGAAAAAGATGCCTCTATGCTTTCATAGGGAACCATTTAGAGAGTTTAATTTATTGCGAGCATATGGGCCTAAGGAGATTACATAGTCGCCGTGGCGAAAGTTTATCTCCTAATTAGACTATGAATAATTGGTGTGTCATAAATCAAAGGTCATCCATTCCTCTGGGGCATACATAATCATTCGCGATCCACTTTGTTTCTCTTTTTTTGCTCACTGTCTTGCTGTGTAAAAGGCTGCATTATGTAAGATGGAGCATACGGAGCATATATGAGAAGTGAGAAGTTGAGGTCTCCTCCGAAACCTACAATTCAGGGAAGCCGCCGTAAGGAACTCCCTGACCTTTCTACTCCTGAGCCTTCAGCAAAATTGCTGATGGGTGAACTGCATCTTTTTTTTTCCCTGTTCTTTGAGTTTTCCATCATCTGACTCATCTGTTCATGACAGTGCTCACCCTCTTCACCCACACGGAGAGGAACGCTCTTGGCTTAGGAAGCGATTTGCTATTCTTCTTGGCTTGCTGGAGCGAGTGGAGGATGGTTCTTCTGGATTTTTTATTATTATGTGTGTTTTTTTCTTTTTCAAAGGACTGTCAGTCATCTCGGTAGGAATGTGAGGAGCTGTCCAAAATAAAAAATTGCAAGCAAAGATCCCTGCCAGGCACGCACATGGGTAGGCTCAAGAGGGAACTTGAGTTCCTGCTGTTTTTGCCCTCAGATTGTACGAGTGCCCTCTTGATTGGCGTGTATAATGATTGTATTTTATGTGGACTCGGCCATTGTGCAGTCCAAGGCCAAAAGCATGTGCAGAAACCTTCTAATTAAAGGCTTTGGCGGTTTCAGGCAAACACCCTGCTAGGCAGATATGTGGGAAAATTGACTTACAGTTCCATTTCTAGACATTTTTCAGAGTCACATCAACCAAGACCAATGATCACCATTAACCAGGATGATGTGACGGCACTCAGTCCACCAGAACTCTCACCATTCATTAGCTATTCAAGAGCTATTCAAGACTAAGCCAGTTTTTGAAAATGCAGATTAGGAGTGGACAATTTAGCATGGACGTCAACCCTACTTTTAGAGGAAATGACCAGGTATCCCTTTCTGATCTGGACCTCTAAAACATGACGCCATTTGTAAAGTCCATTGACCCATCACTCTACTGGACCACTGGGATCCACACAGAGCACAGAAATAGCTTCTGTTGGACTCCCATGCAAGCGCTAACCAGACCCAGACCTGCTTAGCTTGGACTTGCATGCAATGCAGTGCAACTGCTATGGCAGCTTCCAAGCCAAAAATGTCTCAGTTATTTAAACAAGGAATGGCTTCATATTACAAAGTAGACTTGGCACGTTTACAATGTGTCAAACATAATAATTTACTCTATAATGGCCCTAATTTGGTGTTTATGGGCTCTCATTTGGCAACCAGAAGCAGACTGTTCAAGTGCCATCAATCCACATGGCAATCCAGATGAAAATGGGGGACCAGGCCAGGATTAGAATCATTTTGATATCTCATTAACAGGTGCATCGCATCAAAGCATACAACCAAACAATGGCCGTGGACAAAAACCACTGGCAGTAGAATGGGGTTGTAGTGAAAATCTCACCAATGCCAAGCAAATACTGCATGCCTGAATGGCTAGTGCCAACTGTGAGGTTTGGTGAGGGATGTATAATGGCTTGTGAATGTCTTTCATGACTTGGATTGGACCACTAAGAAATCTTTAGCATGCATTCATCATGCAATCAAATTTGTATGCTTCCCGCTTTGTGGCAGCAGTTTGGAGACCTGAATTAAGCATGACAATGTCCCCGATGCACAAAGGCATGTCCATAAAGGAATGCTTTCCTCGGTGTTGAAGAAATTGGATGACCTGCACAGAGCGCTGACCTCAACCCCAGTGAACAGCTGTGGGATGAACTGCTATCATTCAAAATCATTGCCTGAGCTCACTCATGCTCTTGAGGCTGAATGGAAGAAAATCCCAGAAGCCACTTTCCAAAATCTAGTGGAAAGGCTTATCAGATGGTACCACAGCGAAGGAGGAACCAAGTCCATGTTGGAATACATTCCAGGGCTTTTACCACTTTTGTATGTAATGATGACAAAAACAAAAGGCTGATCAATTAATATAACGTGGACAATTTTCGTGGATAATGTCTTGCATTGTCATTCATGTCTTACAATGTCTCAAGCTTCAAACAAAGCAAATTTTGTTACAACTGATTCATCATTTCATGCCATTTTCAGATATTTTTGATCCATTAAATGCTTCAGACATCTCGTTTCGATCCCAACCACTGTGGGAAACGATGACGTGGCAACTACTCTTATTGAATTTCACATCACACTCTATGAATAGCATAGCATACATCACTGAATGTAACAAATAGATGCTAGACCTGCTGGTGGATCCATTCATTCATTCATTATCACACCCGCTTAATCCTTATTAGGGTTGCGGTTAGTCCCCCACCCCCTCACTGGGCGCAGGGCAGGGCATTACACTATTCAACTAAGCCCAGGACAGGGCGCCAGCCCATCGCTGGGTGACACACACACACACACAGACACACCTACGGACAATTTTTTTTTTTTTTTTTTTTAGAGTACCCAATTCACCTGACCTCCATGTTTTTGGACTGTGGGAGGAAACCGGAGACCCCGGAGGAAACCCACGCAGACACGGGGAGAACATGGAAACTCCGCTCAGATGGGGAATCGAACCCAAGACCCCAGCGCTGAGAGGCGAACGTGCTAACCACTAAGCCACCGTGCCCCCCCTGGTGGATCCAGTTTAGTTAAATTGTTAATTGCATTAAAGTTAATGTCAACATGTAATGAAGACATTTTTGCCAGAGGACTGAACCTTGCATGCCTGGTAGTGATGTTGTCTACTATGCTATCCACTGAATGGCTATATTTCACCAACACAGTTACAGTTTAGTGGTGAAATAGAAGAAGACAACAAACTACAAGCACAACTTTTACTAAATTACACTTGTTATGATGAAGCCAGAATACAGCCGCTTAGCTTTGTGTTTGTGCTTAGCGGCTGCAGTGTTAGGGATCGTCTCACAATTAGCAGAATAAATGTGAAGTGTTTCAGTGTCTGTAGCCAATGACACTCACATTAAACACACAAAACATCCATGTGACTTACATCATTCATTTTAGACAGTTTCATCATTTTATTAAATATTAGTAATAATGTAGCATCTTCATACATATTCATATATTATTGTCTTTAATATACAAATATAAAAGAATAATCAATTAATCTCATGTTATTAAAACTAATGATGTCAAACCAACTTATTAAACTACAGACATTCATTCTTGATTAACTACAAGACTTATTTTGGGAAATAGTTTACTAAATTTATAATCATTTATAGAAATGATAACTCTGATGCATCCCTTTATATATATATATATATATACATACATACACACAGTATATACAGTACATGGACGGTACATTCACAGTATATATTGTGGACTGTTAAGCTGATAAGTGCCCATTCCCACCCAAAAATGCCTCTGGGCATCCCTGCATTTGGCAAACATTGCTCAGATTAATGTCCACTACCAGGTGCCTCTGCTGTTTGGACAGCTTTGCAGGTATTTGTACAATGAGCCGGGTCTAAGCCTGGTGCAGGAGTGTGACTGGACTAGGCTGCCATTCATTTCTGAATTTTACAGTATTCCTCAGTTTCTGAGGTCAAAAAAAAAAACCTCTGAACTCCTTAAATATGTATGCCCACAAAACTGTCTCTTCAGTGTCTCTTCCTCTGGCAGTCAGCAGCAGGGGGGAGAACGTGTGACCGGTTTGACCCAGTCTGTGGATTCAGGTGAACCCGGAATGCGATTGCACCAGCATCAGAGCGTAGTGCATGATGAGAGGCTCATGGCTGACAGCTGCCCGCTGCTGTTTTGTCACAGTAATTTGCCACCATCAGAGGCGTTGCGCCGGAGAGCAGCTGATTCATTGACAGATAATTCGAGCTGGAGCAGGCGGCTTACTCTTAATCTGGCCCTCAGGTGAATATCAACGTTTCCTCCTAAAAGCCACACATGCACGGTAGAAAAGCTGCACTGCATCTGCAGGCTTGGTAGTCCAAGTCCTTAAGCAACAAGAGCTTGATTTTAGTACTAACCTTTGGCTTTGGTATAATCTGCCGCTCTGGGTGATGTGATTTACATTTTAATTAAACGAGTGGTGTGTGAGGATCTCTGATTCATCTGCCCTGGTTGAGTAGTGTGTGTACACTGTGTCTCCACCCCTGCCCCACCTCGTCATTAGTGTTCCCATGCCTAAAAAAATCATTATTCCGGGATGATAATGGATCACAACATCCGGGATTTTGTTTTACTAGAGCTTACGTCAAATTTCGAGAAGTGTTTCATTCACAAACTAGTCTCACAGTCCCCACATTGCGTTCGGTTCACTTGAGTGAGATGTTACGCTATATTAAATGGAGCCAGGCGAGCATTAGGACCCAGCAGAACTCCAAGCCGCTCAGTTGGAAACCTTTAGGCCGCCCACAAGCTCACCAATTGGCTCTGCTGTTTCTTGCTAACGTGTGATTGGCCGTCGTTGCTGTCACTCAAATAGTGTCTGGACTTTCACCTCTAAGTTATTAATGTGTTGAGCATCAGTTCTGCCTGTGTCACATCAGCTAGACGTATTTTAATATCAGAGGTTTCATATTAAAATTAACATTAACGTTTGAGTCTGTGTCTGTGTGCATGTGTCTACCAGTCTGTGATAAGCATTTACATGTTTCTAAGTTTAACTATTATTAAATAATTCAGAATTTCTGTTTATGAGGTATAATTATGTGTGAATGATGTCTATTGACCGTACATTCCAAACATAAGTGTGACATTGGTGATAATCAGCTGGAGTGAAGTTGACTGAAAAGGTGAAACACAGAAATGGGTGATAATTTTATGCTACATGCTTTAAACAGTTTATTAATATTTAAATATATGTAATAATATATTCATATTTTATTAATGATTAATATTAATGATATTATTTTATTATTCATAATAGTGTTTAATAGTTAGTATATTATTAATAGTAACTAGTAATTATTAATAAAATATAAATAATAATTTGTCAATATTTATTATTATTATTATTAATAATAATAATAATAATAATAATAATTATTATTATTATTATTATTATTATTATTATTATTATAATGAATAATAATAATAATAAAATCAGCTAGCAGCTACTGTCTCTGACGTTACATCTATAAGGCATACAAACAAGGTGAACAGTGAATGGGCACAGTGTTCTGCTGTGACTGAACCACTCATACCAGCCTAGCACACACACTAGCACACCACCTCCACATCAGCATCACTGCAGTGTAGAGAATGAACCACCCATATAATACCTGCTCTGTGGTGGTTCATTCCCTTGATGGCTTTGATTACACAGATATGGTGCACCCACTAATTGTGTATCTTCAATGTCTTCACTAGAAGTGGTTCCACATAGGAAACTAGGCAACGCAACATCCCCTGCACCACCTCTGTAGACTCTGAGTGCTGGTTTGAGATGCTGATGGTGCAGCAGTGCGCTGTGAGAGTAGGGGGTTTGCAGGTTTGGCCGAATATGACTTTTATTTTCATCTCTTCTCAGATACTTCTGTCTTATCCAGCAGCCCAGCCCTTCCACTCAATTTCCATCTGACTGTGTGAAAATTGCAATGAAATAAAGATGTGAGCAGTGGATGGAGACAGAGAGGCTAAGGGATGAGAGAGAGAGGGAGAGAGGGAGAGGAAGAAGGACAGAGAGAGAGAGAGAGAGAGAGAGAGAGAGAGAGAGAGAGAGAGAGAGAGAGAGAGAGAGAGAGAGAGAGAGAAAGAGAGAAAGGGGAGGAAGCAGAGAGATGAAAGAGCAGACATGAAAGCAATATGAAGATTTAAAATATCGGTCTTTACTCAAGTGTTTCACTCTGTACTTTAAAGCAATAAGATCCTGCAGAAACCATTATAGGCTACTTTAGACTGTACTTTGTAGAGCTATATCCCTATTCATGAGCAACAGCCCCACGAATAGTCCCCATGAAATAGACGGCATTAATATTGAATAGCCCTGAATGACTTTATGAACGTGATTATTGTTAAGTGAAGGGAAAATGGGATATCACTGGTATCTGTCATACTTCAGCTCTATTTTGCTCACAGTGTAGTAGGTCAGAGGCTAAGGACAGACAAAATATGATATCATCACTTACGGCTACACTGTACGCTAGCTAGCTGATGTGTATTGAATATGAATTCATCTTCTGTGAACTCTATACGACATACAAACCAAATAAACACTACAGCTCGAAACAATAGTTGAGCCCAAAGACAAATTTCCAAAATGTTCCCCTTTATCCCAGCAGTGTAGTCAGTTAATCAAGAAAATGCTTCCTGGCTGACGTTTTGCTGCAGCTATATAGTGCTAATGTAGTAAACAAGTAGGCTAATGGAAGCTCATTGCTACCCGTTAGCATTACGCAAATTCTGTGACTAAATCACTTACTGCAAACCACATCTAATTCTTAAAAAATCTCAAACAGACTGACTTGACACTTTTATAGGGTTATTTATGCTAACAGACAAAAGTGCTATCAACATTCAAGCTTCAACATTGCTGCTAACTGCTACTTTTAGCTATGTGGATGTTGTTATGTAGATAAAGTGTCATAAAGCACATAAGCAAGCCTATTTAACAGTCCTTAACAACTCTGTGCAGTTTAAGGCAAGTCTGTTTTGATTTAAGCATGCAATTTGCACAATGCTAATGCTTCCATTAGCTGTTAGCTAAATTAGCCTGATAGCTCCAGTATATATCTAAAGAACTTGAGTTGAGTGATGCTGTTAATCCAAATTATACCTCAAAAACAATGTACCCATCAAACAAGCTCATGTTGGACCATAAATGTGCATAATATTTCAGTCCAATGCTAGAAAACCATCTATGGTGCACATAGATTGGTTAGCATGCCATTGTTGAACCTAAGAAAAACATCATTAAATTAGGGTGACCAGATCTGAGATGACGAAAAAAAAGGACACCTCAGCAGGGTTTTTTTGTTTTGTTTTGTTTTTGTGCTTGAACATGTATTGTATTATTATTATTATTATTATTATTATTATTATTAATTATTAATACGTATTGACAAATTATGATTTATATATTTTTTAATAATAACTATAACATTTATTATGTATGATAAAATAATAAAATTAATATTACTCATTAATAAATTATTAATACATTATTACATATGTGTTAAAAGCATGTAGCATAAAATTATCACCCAGTCCTTTTCAGTCATTATCACCCAGTCTACTTCAGCTCATTATTACCAATGTTACACTTAAGTTTGGACTGTATACTCAATAGATCTCATTTACACATAATTATACCTCATTTTGGAGCAAAAATAAGCAGAAATTCTGAATTATTTTGATAATAGTTACTCTTAGAAGCATGTAAATAGATGGCTTGTCAGAGACTGGTAGACACATGCACACAGACACAGACTCAAATGTTAATGTTTATGAATTTTATTATTAAACCTCTGATATTAAAATATGTCTAGCTGATGTGACACAGACAGAACAAATGCTCAACATGTAAACAACTTACAGGTAAAAACAGATGCTATTTGAGGGAGTGACGGCGACGGCCAATCACACGTTAGCAAGAAACGGCAGAGCCAATCGGTGATCTTGTGCGTGGCCTAACGGGAAACCGGCTTGGATTTCTGCTGGGTCCTAATGCTCCCCCAAGTACATTTAATATAGTGTGACCTCAAGCAAACCAAATGGAATAGGAGGGGGAGACTAGTTTGTGAACGAAACGCTTCTTGAGCAAAACAAAATTTGTGAAATTCCTCCCGGACATGTTTTTTAAGTCTCAAAAAGAGGACATGTCCGGGTAAAAAAAGGACGTTTGGTCACCCTAATTAAATGATGTTTGAATGGTTCATGCTGGGTTTTGTAATGGTGTCTAAAGGATAGTAAGGATAAGGTTTGCTGATGGTGTGACATCAAAATGTAAATAATCCTAATGGGTTAATGACTGACATGTGACTGACTGTCTACAAAACAAATGGTTTTTTAATGGTCTAAAAAGGAAAACAATGGCCTCTAATGGTCTCAATTTTAGGTTTGTAGTCATTTTTTCCAAAGTTAGAGATGACTGGTCATCATTTTATTTCCAAGGTGGACCAACAACAGTCCATTAACATACTGGGATGTATCCTACTGCTCAATGGGTTGTGGTCGCCCATTAAATTTGACATTTTCCATGACAACACACACTAAAGGTAGGACAGTAACACTGCATTTAATTCAGTTTTGTTGTCTCCTAAGTTGTTGATAGTGAGTTTATAGACTTTAGTACAGCTGTTTACTCTTGGCCAGAAGTTTAGTATATATTTTGTGCAGGGCATCATGGGGTGTTATAACAATAATTTCACTAATGTTGCACAAGATGTTTCAGAGACATACTCCAGTTGTTTATGAACTAATATCTAGTGATTAAGGGTCTTTATTGAGTCTGTTTATGGGCTAAAAATCTACTATTCTAGTCATTAACAGTGCTTACTGATGATGTATATAGACGAATATCTAATTTTCACCAGATTCTTAAATCCCACAATGCCTGTATATGCTAAATGTCTGGTGGAGAGAGTAGTAAAGTGTATAACTACCATAGAAGACTGAGTATCTGGAACAGCAGCATTTGCAGACTTTAACATAGTAAATCAACTAGAACAAAGGATGTAAAAAGAAATAGAAATTTCTGTTATCATGTATAATTCTGGACGACCCCAAAGTCTCTGAAATTGCTTAAAAGAGGGACTTCTAAGTCATTATTTGATATGCAAACAAATATTTGCCATGTAGATGAAATAACTCATCATAGCTGTGTACTATGATGACCCATATTTGAAGATGATGGTCCCAGTTAAGGTTCCAGCATAATGCCGATCCATTGGTTGAGGTAAAATTTCTCCTGGCACTCTGAGACCACCATAACTCTGGCATGCACCTTCCTAATAACAGCACACAGAAATCAAAGAGCCGCATCCATATTCAGTGAGACAAAATCGGCAGGTAGGAAAAAAGGGTGAAAATCAGCGAGGGGGAAAGCACCCTAATAGCCAGCCGACGAGATTGGTGCTCAGTGGGTTGCATTAATAATGCAAAGGCAGACAGCCCATTAGACTGTGTTTAAAAGAAATCAGATCCTGGCCCTGATCCAGACCCATTAACTCATCTGGTCTGGCTGAAGCCACACTAATAATTGACTAATAGTTACAGGTAAATAGCTAGCCATGGAAAATTACATCTTATTATTACACCTGGAGAAACAGAAACCTAATAAAACACCATTTTTCCTGCAGAGAGCTTCAGTATTAGAAAGAAGCTGGTGATTAATATCCACATCCTCATGAAAGTCATGAAATGCATCCAGCCTGCATGGTTTTTCTTTTTTACAAAGAAATGAGGCTGCATCTGTGTCATGACTTTAATATTGTTTACTGTGTTATTTATGGACTAATATCTCCTATTCTAGTGATTAATAGTGTTTATTGAGGTTGTTTATGGACTAATATCTCCTGTTCTAGTGATTAATAGTGTTTATTGAGTTGTTTATGGACTAATATCTCCTATTCTAGTGATTAATAGTGTTTATTGAGTTGTTTATTGACTAATATCTCCTATTCTAGTGATTAATAGTGTTTATTGAGGATGTTTATGGACTAATATCTCCTATTCTAGTGATTAATAGTGTTTATTGAGTTGTTTATGGACTAATATCTCCTATTCTAGTGATTAATAGTGTTTATTGATGCTGTTTATGAACTAATATCTCCTATTCTAGTGATTAATAGTGTTTATTTAGGTTGTTTATGGACTAATATCTCCTATTCTAGTGATTAATAGTGTT
>BRDA01008671.1:53214-83761 GCA_036984385.1 Crenuchus spilurus | reverse complement strand
ATTTGTGTTCTATTCTGAATAAAATATTAGATGTTTGCACCTCCACATCATTGCATTCAGTTTTTATTCACAATTTGTTTAGTGTCCCAACGTTTTTGGAATCCGGTTTGTATTAAATAAATGATCAACCGTTTATAAATATTTTTATAATTAATAAATGATGATAAATAGATATGTGAGTTTAGAAGTGATAATAAATAGATTATAAACCATTTAGAAAACATTTGAAAGTTAACAACTGATTATTAATAGACTGTAAGTAGTTTATAATTCGTTTGTGACTTTAGAGATGATAATATATAAATCGTAAAACGTTTATAAATCATTAAATAATTAATCAATTGAATATGTATTATAAACATTTTATATCTTATTTGTGAGTTTATAACTGATAATAAATAGGTTATAAACAGTTTATAAATCATTTGATAGTTAATAAATGGTAATAGATATATATAAACTGTTTTTAAGAGTTGTGACTGTGGGAAGGGGCGGAGCCATGTTGTCATGGTGCGTAAACACGGCATGTGCGCATGCGCTGATCCCGGAGCTCAGCTCAGCTGTGTTTGTTTACAGCGTGAAGCTGAAGAAGAGAGACAACACGGCCGATACCGGGCCAAAACCGGGCTCATACAGGGACGTTCAGCTTTAAAGTTTATGAACAGGCTTGAGGTCTTTTTAAGCACAGTTTTATAGAACAGAACCGCGGCTGTTTGGACCTGGTTAACACATTATATGGACTTTAAAACGCGTTAAAGTGTGAGCAGAGCTGAGTTTAATACGCTGAACTTGGCTTTTACAACAGAACGGGTTCAGACTCTCTCAGCTTAGAATGAGACTTTAGTTTAGTGATGAGAATCAGTGCAGAAACATACTGTTTGGGTGAAAAGCAGCCCAGGCATCAGTACAGCAGAGTAAATCCACTTTTAAAGTCCTGACCACACTGCTGGATTAGATTAAACAGCTCTGCTCATGGAGTCCGTTGGGAAGTTCGAGTTTAACAGGAAAGACTTGATAGGGCACGGTGCCTTCGCTGTGGTGTTCAGAGGAAGACATAAAGAGGTATTTTGTTTGATTTTAATATTCATAAGCATGTGTCTGAGTCAAATGCACATTTCTGTTTTATTCTACGTCCTGTGTTGTCTTCAGAAAATTATAACTAGTCGATTATTGCTAATTTTAGCTTATTGGAATCCTTAATTCCACCTTAAGTAATGAAGTAGTTCCTATAGAGAGCCTGAGACACTTGATTTTAACTTCTGGACTATTTAAGGTGGAACTGGAAGTTAACTGCAGCTTTGTAAGAAAACGACATACATTATTAATGTTTAATGTAAGATAACATTAACTTTGTAAGTCTTAACATGGGAAGAGTTCATAAATTAATATTTGGTGGAATTTGCCTGTTTTTGTATTGTACATTTATAGACATATGTTTGAATAAAATTAACATTTGTTTTATATTTTATGTAATTTAGATAATGTATTTGCAGAAACTAGACAAATGATGTTGAATTTAGCTTATTGGAATTTCATCTTCTGCCTTAAATGGCAAGACAGAGCCTGAGGTGCCTGAACTACTGCACCTTTTAAGGTGGAACGGGGACTTCAGCACCATAACAAAATAAGTTAATATTTATACTGTATTAATAAACACGATACTACTGTTTTAACTTAGGAAAAGTTGAGAAAACAATATGTGCTGGAATAAGCCTGGTCTGTTCATGATCATTGCTGGTTGACTTTATGCCAAAGCTCCCCTTTGTTTGATGGCTTGTAGATCAAATTCCATAGGTTTTTAATGAGGGTCAGGTCTGGAGACTAGATGTTTGGAGTGTCTGTATGGGCATACATCTTAAATGACTTCAAGAACAGTCCTGTTCATATCAGAATAGAGAGTGATGCAAAACATTAAACCATGTTGCATTCACCTAAAGACCTGAGAGAAGTATGCTTGTCTAATTTTGTTCCCTCCTGACCAGAAACATGAGCGTGAAGTTGCTGTGAAGTGCATAAATAAGAAGAATCTGGCCAAATCTCAGTCACTCCTGGGAAAAGAGATCAAAATATTAAAGGTGTGTTTATTTTTATCCATGCATGCTGATTATTTTTAATTTTCAATAACAGAAATAATAAAGGTTCTGATTTTCTTCTCTATACCAGGAGCTGAAACATGAGAACATTGTGGGTTTACTGGACTTTCAGGTATGTCAGGTCTCAGCTGGAGCTCAGCTGGGACCAAGTTAAAAAATTTAATGTGCTGGTTGTGAAATGTTGATCTACAGAAGCCTTAAACTCACATGGCCCATTGTTGATGTTTTGTTCAGCTTGACTTCTCTGATTGGTTCAGTGTTAGCTCCACCCTTATAATGCAGCAGCCAAGTTTCTAGGAGAACTGAGGAAGTAGAGCCTGGTGAACACTGATCATGACTCAGTGCCTAGTCATTCATGGGTTCCCAGAGTTCCATGCTCTTCAGATTTATGGATCACATAATGGGAAGTTCTGTATTCTACAGATTCACATATATCACATCTTTGGAAGATAAAGGGCAAGATAAAGATAAAGGGAAGATAAAGAAAAAGGGTCCTCTGTTCCCAGGGTACTAGATTCTCCAGATTTATATTTTACAGAGTGGGAACATGACAAAGAGTTGTATGTTCTACAAATAAAGGGATCAATAAAGTACTATCTATCTATCTATCTATCTATCTATCTATCTATCTATCTATCTATCTATCTATCTATACAGTATAGCACATACTGTATTTGGAACATGACAAAGAACCATTATGTTCCCAAGGTTCTAGGTTCTCCAGATTGTCATTTCACATCACTGGAATATAAGAAAGGGTTCCAAGTTCCTCAGATTTACATACAAGTATATCACATAATTGGAACATGACAAAGGCCCTTTTTGCTGACAAGTTCTCCAGAATTATATGGCACAAAATGCAAACATGACAAAGGTTCCTGTGTTCTCCAGGTTTATATATCACATAATGGGAAGTTGACAAAGGCCCAAATATTCCCAGGGTTCTATTTTCTCTAGATTCTCTCAGTCTGTAAGTCAGACAAACCTCTTACATAGTTTTTAGTGTAAACAGGCAGCTGTTTGAAAGGCTATTGTCCTGCATCTCTGGAAGCACTCTGTGACAATAAGCCACTGTGAGATACCTGACAGTTTGCCAAATGAGTAACGTCTGACACCTGGAAACTATGTGTGATTCATTTCCCCCAAAGGCAGCAAACAGCTATCTATTGCCTGACTATCATTTGCATACTTTATCTTTTGAACTTTAATGTTAACTAAGCTGGGTGTGAATAGAGAACAGGTGGAGTGATCAGTCAGGTGAGACAGATGGCAGGCAGTGATGTCTCAGGTAGTATCAGATAGTTCACTGTTTTAACCCAGAGTTGAAGAGTTAGTCTATTTACTATAGATTTGAATTTCAATTACATGCAATTACATTATTAACTGCATATCTAGTTACATAATGGTGTAAATGATTTAGATTCTGTACCAGCATGTTCAAGTGAACCGAGTATAACAGTACTGATGCCAAATTAACACTTTACTCAGCACCAAATGTTTATTTGATACAAGTAGAATACAGGCACATTTCTAAATTCTTACACTTTAATTAACATGTCTGTTCTTTTTTAAATGCATGCAGAACTCTACAGTTGTCAATAAAATACAATAAAAACAGTAAAAATACAATAAAATACAGTAACAAATTACAGTATATAGTACAGCACATGAAAATATACCAAATACAGTAAAATACCACATTATATGAAAATATACCAAATACAGTAAAATACCACATTACATTTCAGTAAAATAAAAACAATATAAATTAAAACACAGCAAAATTTAGCAAACACTGTAAAATACAGTAAAATGCAGCAAAATACAAGAACAATTAAAATGCTTCAAAATTGAGTAAAATTATAGGAAAATGCCGCAAATTACATTAAAATATAGCAAATACAGGAAAAACACAACAAAACACAATAAATATGCAGTAAAATATGGTGCAAAAATAGTGCAGCTAAGTCTTTAAAAGTACTAAAAGTTAGTATAGAATTGAGTACCAAATTTAAATGCTAAAACATTTCAATACTTTTGAAAATCTAGTCTTTGCAATATCACTATAAAATCAGGAGATTTACATAAGAAATGACCAACCAGGAACACAGTTAGGGAAGTAAAGGTGTTGGCAGGTATGCAAATTGCAATAAATTATCTTCTCTTCCCCTGTCATGGCCATAAGGTTTTAGTTAGTGAATAATCATCATGTAAATAATTTTGATTAACAATATAATTGTCTTATTTTGTTGAATATATACATACATTTTCAGATAACATTCGCACCCACTTCCAGTTCTTTTGTTGTAACATAAACATTTGAACTGTGTGTTTTAAAAATATCAAGAACATGTGACATCCCTTCTCTGAGTGAGAAACAGATAATATCACATTGAAATTGTTCATGGGCAGGGTCGAATCAGATAATTAGAATATGGTGAAAAAGTTCATTTTTGTTTAAAAATTATTTTTAAAAAGGTTGTATATAAACAACAGTACCCATCAAAAGTTTGGATACACCTTCTGGACATTCAGTGGTTTTTCATTATTTAAAAATGGTCTGCATTGTAGATTAATTGTAAAGTCCTCCAAACTATGAAGAAATACATATTAAATTATTTAGTAAACAAACAACTGTTAAACAAAAGCAGAATATTTTTTATATTTTACATTCTTCAAATTAAGTTAACACTGCTGACCTGGTTGTCTGGTTATTGTTATCTACACACATCACAAAGCAGTTAGATTAGTTTTGAGAGACTGTATCTCAGCCAGATTACGTAACAAAAGTGCCACAATTTCCTTATACAGAATCCACAGAGCAGACCCATTCATAGCACACATGTCTGTCACCTGGCACGAACACTGGTCTTCTCCGAAGTGAACCTAAGCTGAGGTTTTATATTCTACAGCTCTACTAGTAGAAACACGCTCTCACATAATGTAAGTGCACACAAACAAGAAAGGTGGTTATTATCTTGCCGGATTTGTCCGAGGGAGTAAATTGACCTTCCCAGCAGACAGGCGCCAAGCTGGACCTGCCTGACCGCAGAGCCATACACCAGGTGGCTGCCTGCTGGCCTGGCCCACGCAGAACAATGGCAAAAGTAAACCAAGCCAGGCCTTAGTCAGCAGAGGATGGAGAGTTTCTGTCGTTAATGGAGATTCATTTATTGTACAGTCTGTTTTATTTTATGGGAAACAAACATTTACGAGCCAGTCTGTGTTCACAAGATAATGACTTTATGTCATGGAAGTTGTTCTAAGGGGCTGTGAGAGTGGAGCTGATGTAGATATATTGCTCTTTGCTAGGTAGTGATCTCTAACACTTAGAGGTTAACGGGTACACTGTGGCACATCAGTTGCTCTGTACCACATGTCAGAGATTGACATCAATGGCCCGTTAATGGTTGAGGGGTACTCAAGTTCATTCTCAGTACACCTTTACTCAGTACACCTTAACAACATCCAAGTTAGGGGTTTGAGATGCTGCCACCACCATGCTTCACCCAGTACCCTATTATCATGTCCTGTTGGACATCAGTCACATTACGTCCTTTGTGGATGATGATGGTTTTGCCCTTTGCTACAACTGACAGTTGTGCTTACTTATGTATACATTCAGCCAAACAGTGTGGTCATAATGTTCTGATATGACTGTATTATTCTCACCATTTTGAAATGATGTGTATTAAAATACTAGACAAAAATACAAAGCCAAGAATCAGGCCTAATTACCAATAGTTGTGATGTCAGTATCACAGTGGACATGTCTATAATAGCTGAACACTGACACTGTTGTAAATGGATGTTTTGGTAATGGTTTTGTACATTTTTTACCAGTCACAGTATCAATAAGTAACTCTTTATATCCACCCTGACTGTGTTGTTTAACCTAACTGCCTCTCCACCCATCTGCGTGTGTGTTGTCTATAGTCAGCTGGGTAGTTTGGTGTCTCCTGTTCCTGCCCTGTCAGTGGAAACCAGCCTGTCCTGACTGGACTCTGGCCAGCGCTAAGACCTGGCTTCTGTGTCTGTTATGTAATAACTGGGCTGAACCACAGCTGTAGATCCAGACAGAGGGATGTGGTCAGAGAACTAAGGGCTTAAATTTAAAAATAGATTTATTTTGTTCTGGTTATAGCTACACTGTTATCTGATTTTTTTTTTTCAGATATTGACACTGTTCCATCCATTGTTCAGTCTGACTGTATGATGTGTGCTTGTATTAAGCTTTTTGATCAGATTAGTTTTTGTGCAGATTTGTTTCCCCATAGGAATTAATGGAGTGCATAATTATGGTACCCTTCAAGATTAACAGTGATACAAATACACTGTAACACCCAACCAAACATGAGGGGTCCCACATCAACAACATGGCAATAACTCAGCAACCACCTGACACCGTACCAACCATGTACCATCAGCCTAGTAACCACTTAGCAACAACCTAGCAACCACTCAGTAACCACATAACAGCAGCCTATCAACCACATAACAACAACCTAGCAACCTCTTAGCCACAGCCTAGCATCCTCATAGTAACAGCCTAGCAACCACAACCTCTTAGCAACAGCCTAGCAACCCCTTAGGAGTCACTTAGCAACATCATGGCAACCACTTAGCAACATCTTAGCAATCATTTAGTAACACTGTTACAAACCTATAGCTACCATAGCAAGCGTTTCTTATACTATAGCAAACACCTAGCAAAAACAGTTGTCAGTGACCATGTAGCAGTAGCCTAGTAACCACTTAGCCACAGATTAGCAGTCACTTAGCAACATCATAGAAACCACTAAGCAAAGACATAGTAATGCCAAACCAACCACTTAGTAATGCCGAAGACATAGCAATGCCGAACCGCAAAATCATATCAACCTCATAGCAACCATCATAGCAACCACTTAACGACAGCCTAGCAGCAACATAGCAATGGCCTTAGCAGCATCAGAACAACCTCCTAGCAACAACCGTTAACGAACATGATACCATAGCTACAACTCAGCAACTACCTGTCAAGACCATAGGAACCACTTATCAAAAACTGTTGCACCTTGTTTACTACATAGCTACACCCTGGACTTTGGAACTTTTACTGGGCAATCATTCTGCTTTTGCCCTTTTCTAGTTATGATTATTCTCAAAACATCTTTTTGCAGTGAATTCATCCAGTTCAGTTCTTTTTTCAAAATACAAAATGTGACTAGATGTAATATTTACATCTTAATGGAATACAGACAATAAAGACAATATGTCAAGTGTTTGTGGGGGATTAAAAAAATTCTTTTATTTTGGCAGAAAATGAGACCACACTGTGTTGAGCATCTTTCCAGTTGATTGTAATCAGTTTAAACATCTTATGTAGTTGAGTCACCAGCTTCACAATGATGCACAAAGTAAGTATATGTTAGGTGTGGTGATCTCTGTTACATACATAAGATAAACTTAGCTATTCAGAGAAAGATCAGCTATTAAACTCAATGCTTTGTGCTGGAAGGGCTTGTCTGCTGAGTCACTGGCTGGGATTAAAGCTCTTTTTCTTGTTGCTGGAGGTGCCAAATATTATGCTATGAAAGCTACATGACAAGAAGAAAACTACTAACATGTGAAAACTCTACTTCTCCTTTTATTCTAACAGATTAGGGGACAATGTGAACACCCTGTAATGTTCTCTGTTTCTGTTTTTGTCAACAGGAAATTTCTGGATGTGTCTACCTCGTCATGGAAGTAAGTGTACACTACAAAATCTCAAAACAGTGCACTGATAAATTGTGAAAAATGTAGTATTTACTCTGTATTTTCCACTTAACACAGGTGTAATTAATGAGTGAAGGCATGTTTGGGGTCGGATTTTGCTTTAGTTAAAAAATTTAAGCCATGTAGTTAGCTCTCAGTATCCACTCAGTAGTCATTATTATCATTATTAGTGTGATTTATTCATTATTAAGCTGATCAGCTGCACAAACTCTTCTACATTAAATCATGCTGTCTCATAAACCACATTAACTAGTCTGTGACACCTTCACTAACACCTGGATGAGGTTTGAACAAGCTGAGATATGTATATATGGAACTAATAACAGTCTTCTAGCAGCACTGCTGCTGTCTGAAGTGTCTGAATTGGGGTTCTGCCATAAAAACTCAGGAAAAGGATATTAGCAGAGAAATTAATTATTGCAGTCTGTGGCGAAGGCCCCGTACCCACCCCAGGTCTGTAGCATTTGGTCTCAAGCAGATACTGCCATGAATGGCATGGGTGGAGCCATGCTACAGTACCGGCACCAACCTGGTGGTGGTGAGGTGTAAGGAGGATGACAGCAATGTGTCGGGCCCTCAATTAATAGAGCAGAAATAAAATGCTTCCTTGTAAAGTCGAGTAGTAACTTGTGATTGGCCAGGAAGCCCAATGAATGAGTGATGTAGTATTGGCTTATGTAAGCACTGCTGAGCGCTGAAACATTACATTTTTATTGCAGACCTTTCACTTCTGCTTCCATTTCTATTTATTTTAAAAGCTCACAGTAAGTCATGTTGTGTTCTAAACCACATTCACTAGTCTGTCACACCTTCATAAACATATAGATGCAGGTTGAGACATTTTTTGTGATCTATTTTGACAAAAATTGGCTATTTAGGTGACTAGTGAGCTCTTGTGTTTGTTAGCAACATTAACCTCACAGTTCTAAAGAAGACCCCTAGCATGTCTGGACTGATCCAGAGTCATTGATAACATTGGATTTCTCACTTTCAAGCTAATTTTCACACATCTCTGTAAAATATGCTTCTGTGTTCAGTTTACATCTAGCTTCAGATATATTCGGCACTCAAGCTACTGAAACCCTGCCATCTCTTAGTGCTGAGGTGTTAAAATCATACATCATGTCCGTGAGGTGTCCCTCCTGCTTCAATATCATGTTTGTTTTTCTTTTTTTTTGCAGTACTGCAATGGTGGTGATCTAGCTGAGTACCTGCACTGTAAGTGAACCAGCCTCTGTTAAACAAAACTTTGCATGAATAAACTGATGTTCTAACAAGGCACATTCACTAAAATCAATGAGCTTTACAGTAGATATGAAAATATTGTGTTCATGGTTAGTCTGTAAGCATGACATAAGTCATACTGATAAGATTTATATAGATTTTTTTGTTGATGTGGTTGATTGATTTATACCCTCTGTCAGCCTCCGCTGGCAGAACTACAGCATCCATCAACACAATTTCATTTTTGCATACAATATTAACATTTTTAACTTGAAAGAAGTTATTTGTACAGATTTATATGTGTTATGCTGATTCTGTAATGTTATAGCACATACTGGGACTGGCGGGATGTCTGCTGACCTAAATTACAGTCATTGTACCTTTTAAAAGTATCCGTTTCAGTATTGATCTTGGTATAATAGTCTTGGAAAATTAATGGTATTGCCCATCACCAGTGTCAATTATATGTATTATAAGCTGTAAGAGCTGCATCCTTGTCCATTTTCAATTACAAATATCAAATTAATGATAAATGATTATCAGCCAACCCCTAGATGTTTCCTAGCAGATTGTGTCATTGTAATGATGTTTCAGATCAAAAGCAGTGAATCAGAATCTAGGAATCAGAGTAGGACTGTCACGATAACAGAATTTTGAATTTGATACCGATACCAAGTCTAGTATCACGATATTCGATACCAAATAGCACTCTGACTGAAAACATTTTTACACTTTAACCCTCTGGAGTCTGGGTTTTTTTTCAGACACTGTGATGTAGTCTGACATGCCTTTACCTTTTACAAATTACACCCATCTAAAATTATTTTTTCCCAAAGTGTTACACAGGCTTTTGTTCAGCACAAACTCAGCAACATCAGTGTCAAAACAGTAAGAGTGTCATAAATCTATATTTTGATGAAATCTGCTCTAAACTTAGACTTTACAAAAACCATCCAAAAATTTTCAGATGTGCTGGTGTATTGTGAAAAAAACACTCTTAACATTTCTAGCTCTAAGCTGAATAAACAGAGGTTTTGGCTACACATTGATCATGACAGTTTTTACAAATTGTATGTGGATTTATTTTTAAAGCTTAACAATTGTGAGTTGACAGTGTTTTACTGAGTCACTCGTTCCTACACTGGATATTCATGAGATAGATGTAAACACTTAGGTGAGAAGTCCTTGTTCATGTGAGTGCACATTGTTTATAGAGACCAAATTGATGTTTTCATACATTTCTCTGCTGCTAATCCTCCATTGGGATGTGTGGAATTACCATGTTGGGCAGAATAGGCGGAAAAAAAGGCTTTCGCTCTGACGTGAGCTGAACAATCTGCCTCTGGTTATTTATGCTTTTCTCACAAGAATCTAAAATATATATTTCAATTCTACATATACAGTATGTATATTTGAAAAGCAGACTTTAAGGTTTCTGGGGTATGATTAGTTTTGTTTGTAGAATAAAATCTTGCAGAGTTATATAAGCCAGTGGAAGCGCCAACTCCAGACAGTTAATGAACATGTCTTTTTTAATGTAATCTTTGTAATCCAGACACAATTGTCAACAAAATACAGCAAAATACAGTAAATGACAGAAAAATGTCAGCCAGTAAACTATAGCAAAATACAGTAAAATACAGGTAATGCACCAAAATACAATTAATTACAGCAAAATATAGAAAAATATAGCAATATACTTTAATTACATTTTTATTTCTGTTATTCATACAAAACTCTTCAGTTTTCAACACAATACATTAAAATACAATCAAATACAGCAAAATTTAGTCAAATAAAGGTTAATGTAGCAAAAAATAGTGCAACTAAGTTTTTAAAATATTTTATAGCCAAATTTAAGCAAAGTTTATATTCTCAGAAGTGATCCTGCACGTTTAAGGTCTTTGGTGCTTGTTGACCCCACTGCAGTAACGCCCTGAAGTACAGTAAAGTCCACTCAGAACTGGCCTAAATGCTTTGTTTACACAATTTACAGACCAAAGTCTTAAACCTCTTCCCTGTTCAAACACAAACCTGTTTGAACTCTTAAATGCTTTTGTGAATCTTTTCTTCCCCAAATACAGAACCCAGCAACTCTGTCCCTTCTGTTTTCTCAGAAAACAGGACCCCCCCCTCCAACAAATGCCTTTCCAGAAATAGATCTACACCTCCACCTCATACACACACACATACACACTTTCCATTCTCCAGGCTTATACTTACTGTATTAGCACTGGTTTATTTTAGGACAGGTTTTAGGACATTTGCTTCTTCACCCCCACTGACCCTCTCTGTAGGCTGAGGTGGCTGTGGACTGACTGGGTGAAACACACCCCTGACCTCGTCCACCTGTCAATCTCTCCTTTCCTGTGGTGGAAAAAGACACAGAACTAAAAATACCTTAATCACAGCAATGGGTATAGGAGGGGTGCGTTTTGGGGGAGGAAAGAGAGGGCTTAGGCACATAATGCTGTATAATAATATTTGCCTGAGTAGAGTCTATTTTAGCTCTACTGACCATCTAAGTGCTCTTTCACAGACCATAATCCACCTGTTTCTCTCTTTCCCTATTCTTCAATGGTCAGGACAAGACCACCACAAAGCAGGTGGATCATTCTCAGTGACACTGACATGGTGGTGGTGTGTTAGTGTGTGTCACAGCAGAGCTGCTGGTGTTTTTAAACACCTCAGTGTCACTGCTGGAGTGAAAATAGTGACCAACCAGCCAACAGTGTCACCACTGAAGGACTAGAGGACCAACACAAACTGTGCTGAGCTTCTGTCTCTGACTTTACATCTACAAGGTGGACCAACAAGGTGTGTGTGTCTAATTGAGTGAAGAGAGTGAACACAGTGTTTAACATCCCCAGCAGCTCACACACTAACACACCACCACCACGTCAGTGTAACCTAAAATGATCCACCTGCTCTGTGGTGGTCCTGATCATTGCAGAACAGGGTGAGAAACTGATGGATTAGGGTCTGTAATTATAGAACTACAAAGTGCACCTGTATGGAGAGACTCATCAAAGGTCTGATTGCGTTGTTCTGTCTGTTGTGTGGACCCAGCTAAAGGCTCTCTGAGTGAGGACACTATTCGGAGCTTTCTACAGCAGATAGCAGCAGCCATGAGTGTCCTGAGGAGCAAAGGCATCGTCCACAGAGACCTTAAACCCCAGAACATCCTCCTGTCCTACAGCACAGGACGCAGGGCCAACCCCAACAATATCTGCATCAAACTGGGTGAGACATCTGACTCACAGCATATGAATGTGCTTGTGTTTAAGTATCAGATATAGATGGATATAAAGATAGAGATGGATGGATGAATGGATGGATGGAGATCAGCAAACAAAACAAACACAGTTGGTATTACAGTAAAATGGAGAGATGACTAGTACAGTAAACTGACCTGATGTTGTGATGCTAAGTTAATGAGATGCATAAATATGACATAATATTTATAATATATATTATAATTGTGTAGTGATGTATTATCACATCCAGTGAATCCTCTCAAATGTCAGATGTTAACCCTGCAGACTGTACTGTGTGTCCTGTGTCTTAAGTTTCTGCCACTTTCCTTTGTTTGTTCATGAGGAACACGTCGACCCTGTGAGCAGCCTGACTCACTGTGTCAACACACACAGAGGGACATCACATCTATTTTATATACCTGACTTCATTTACACTGTTTCAAACTCACTACATTTCTGTAAATGACCCATCCTGCTCAAAGCGTTTTAAATGACCTGAGCAGGTTCTTGTTCAATATTTGTAGAAAGTTTATGGTTTATCTGTGTGGACACTCATTATTTAATCTTTATTTATATTTGTGTGCAATAATAACCTCTCTGTAATAGAGCTATATGTGGAGAAGGGATCATGATTATTTAACAGTTACTCACTGATTTTGAAACATCATGCATTACCAGTTAATCTTCACAATGAACCACTTAACCTCTACAGTAGACCAGTTAACTTACATAGTGGACCAATTAACTTCCACAGTGGACCAGTTAACCACCTAATATACTCCAATGCCACAATGCCTCGCTAGTATCTTCTGAGCCAAGGGTGGTTAATTAACAATAAAACTGGTTTAGTAATGACAGTTTTCGCTGAAATAATTTCCTCTTTCTCTCTCTTTGTCTCTCTCTGTCTGTCTCTCTCTATCTCTCTCTCTCTGTCTCTCTCTCTCTCTCTCTCTCTCTAGCTGACTTTGGCTTTGCTCGGTATCTGCAGGGCAACACTATGGCTGCCACACTCTGTGGCTCTCCCATGTACATGGTGAGTCTTCTCCAGCTTCTGGTCAGCTTACTTCCACACACTGCTGCTCTAGTACACAGCTCCTGCCTGACCATGGGCTTACAGAGAGGGTCTCCTGCATGTATAAATAAGTGAGCACAACAATCAGTTGTAACAGAGTAAAACAATAATAATGGACAAAGAATGTGATGTGACTGAAGTCCAAAAAGACAATGGACCAGTTAACCTCCACAGTGGACCAGTTAACCTTCTCAGTGAACCAGTTAACCTTCACAATTAACCAGTTAACCTCCACTGTGGGCCAGTTAACCTCCACAGTGGACAAATTAACCTACACAGTGGACCAGTTGACCGCCACAGCGGACCACTTAACCTCCACGGTGAACCAGTTAAGCACCTAATAGTCCATGCCACAACATCTCACTAGTATCTTCTGAGCCAAGGGTGGTTATTCCCACTCTTTGGTAGGTAGGTGGTCAAAATATTCTGATTAGCGGCAAGGCTAACATTGCTAATAACATCTAGCATTCATAAGTTTGTGTAATTGTTATTTTTATTGTTCATAGTAAGTCATAATATGTCCTGAACCACAAGCTCTAGTCTGAGAGACTTTCAGTAGCATATGGATTGGCTATTTAAACGACTGGGCCTTTTAGGTGAATTCTAGTGTTTGTTAACAAGGTTTGCATTGCAGCTGCAGTTTGGACATCTTTTGGCTGATCACCTTTAGTACATCTGGGCTGGAAACCTAAATATGATGTTTAAGTGAACTGTTCCTTTTAGCGCCTCACAGATGTCATGTTTTTGATTTATTGGGAGTAAAGTGTGGTTAGTATACCATCGTTACAGTTACAGTTCTCTGTGTTGTTGGCAGGCTCCTGAGGTGATCATGTCACAGAACTATGATGCCAAAGCTGACCTTTGGAGTGTAGGCACCATCATCTTCCAGTGCCTGACTGGCAAAGCCCCATTTCAGGTAAATGTGCAAGCACACAAACACGAGCAGATATTTCAAATTTAAGATTTCAAAGTGTTTCAATTTTCAGCAATTTCAGCTGTCGCATCACAGACGACACTGTAAAGGACACAAAGTCAGCCCAACTTAAAATTTCTTAAAAATAAGAGTTAAACTTGCTGCATTTCTTTTTTTTTTATGCAGGCTCACCAACTCAAATTTCTCTAATATTCTTATAACTCACTTAATCAGGCAAATCAAACATAACATTATACAGTGACATCACTTCCTCCTCTTTGGCTCCAGTTTTGAGGTTTGAGCTCAAAGGAAATGATAAATTGTGTACTGGGTGAAGCATGGTGGTGGCAGCATCTCAGAAACCACTAACTTTATAGGATTTTGTAGAGCCGATGTAGTGAAGGTGTACTGAGAATGGACTTCTCATACATTGAGTGCCTCCCAATGGCTTAACAGTGGTGCCCCACAAGCCAAGGATCAGTGACTCCAGTGAGTAATACAGAGCAGTTGACACATCACAGTGGACCAGTTAACTTCTATAATGAACAAGAAAGTGTCAGAGATCAGCACTGAGTGGTTGATGTAGGTGTATAATACTCTGATAGGACCGAGTAGTAACAATGACCATCATAAATACTGAGGAATCTGATCAAGATCAGCCCTTCATTAAGATTAGGACTATTCAGGTTATTATTGAGTTCTAGATACAGACTTGACAGTATTTATAAACAAGCTGTAATTAATTTGTCCATATGAAGGCACATCACTCCCGTTTTTTAATCGAAGCAGAGGAACCGAAGCCTGTAATCGCTAATGGAGATGATGCGGTGCATATTCCTAACCTCATCTGTTGTATAAAAATATTCCTGAGGCAGTGTGTGTCGCTGAAGCTAGCTTAGATTATCCAGGCACGTTCTTGCCAAGTTCTGCTGTTTTAGGTCAGGAGTAGACTCATTTTGACCCACTATGCTGGAAAAAGCTGATTCCAAAACATAATGCTGTTACATAAGAGAGCAGAGGAAGGTTTCCCATAGCTTCAGCCTTTCATTCTAGAACATGTTCATTGCGAAACAGCAGCAGCGGGTTTGGCATACAGAGATATTTCCGCAGTAGAGTGTGAAATGTGACTGTGTCACTATTTCATAATCGTCTGATAAACATTACCACATGTCCCAACCAGACACACATACATATTCTTTGGTGTACAGCTGCCCACCTCTTACTTCTCTGTATTGGTGCTCAGAGAAATATGTTATTGCTCAAATGTTGCTCTTTGACAGCTGAGGATACTTAATGGATTCTCTCCTAACATTGCTTAAGAGAAATATCACGAGACAAATAGGACACATCAGATGCTTAATAATTCTAATAATTATTCACAGCATCAGAACTGAGAAGAGTCCTGGATGAGACATGACTGAGTTCACATTGTCTTGAATCTACAGGGGTTAGACAATGAAACTGAAACAGCTGTCATGTTAGTGTGGGAGGTTTCATGGCTAAATTGGACCAGTCTGGTGGCCAATCTTCATTAATGTCACATTGCACCAGTAAGAGCAGAGTGTGAAGGTTCAGTTAGCAGGTAAGAGCACAGTTATATAGTATATTACAATGCACACAACATTATGGTGACATACCAGAGTTCAAAAGAGGACAAATTGTTGGTGCACGTCTTGCTGGCGCATCTGTGACCAAGACAGCAAGTCTTTGTGTCTAAATATTATTGAGCCACTTTGGGGTGTTTTGGAGGAGCGAGTCAGGAAACGGTTTCCTCCACCAGCATCACGTAGTGACCTGACCACTATCCTGCAAGAAGAATGGCTTAAAATCCCTCTGACCACTGTGCAGGACTTGTATATGTCATTCCCAAGACAAATTGATGCTGTATTGGCCACAAAAGGAGGCCCTACACCTACTAATCAATTATTGTGGTTGTTTCATTTTCATTGTCTAACCCCTGTACATGAGTGTTATTGTTTTGGCAAGTCTGACCACAATGTGAGATACCAAGTAAAACATAAGAGGAGACACAAGTGAGATCACTGAGTTCGTTTTTCCAGGAGAAACATTGCGACTTCAGACAAAGTTAAAGTCTCATTTGTGTTTCCATCTGATCTCAGAGAGCTTTTTAGTCATAGCTCTAGTGTTTCTGTGGTGATTTGATAAAAAATATATTTTTATATACTCTAAATTATTTTTGATTTGGATTTTGGGTTGTTGGACTCTATAAATATTGCAGTATATGGTTAATTTAGCATCTCATTGACTAGTCTATCCATCAATATGTCTCATTGGCTAGTCTAGTCTTCAGCACATCTCAATGGCTAATTTAGCCATCAGTGCATCTCATTGGTAAATCTAGCTGTCAGTATGTCTCATTGGCTAATTTTGTCATCAGAAACGTTTCATTGGCTGGTGTCTAGGTTTCAGAGCTTCTAACTGGCTAATCTAATTAGATGACTAATTAACCACATCTCATTAGTTAATCTAGTAATGAGAGTGTCTCACTGGTTAATCTAGTCATCTGAGTGTTTCATTGGTCAATGTAGTACTCAGAGTGTTTCATTGGCTAATCCAGATGTCAGCACATCTCATTGGTTAATCTAACCATCAGAGTGTCTCATTAGTTAATCTAGCCACCAGAATGTCTTACTGGTTAATCTAGTCAACAAAGTGTTTCATTGATTAATTTAATAACCAGAGTGTCTTATTGATTAATCTGATCACCAGAGTGTCTCATTAGATAATCTAACCATCAGAGTGTCTTATTGACTAATCTGATCACCAGAGTGTCTCATTAGTTAATCTAGTCATCAGAGTGTCTCATTGGTTAATCTAGTCAACAAAGTGTTTCATTGGTTAATTTAATAATCAGAGTGTCTTATTGATTAATCTGATCACCAGAGTGTCTCATTAGATAATCTAACCATCAGTGTCTCATTAGTTAATCTAGCCATCAGAGTGTCTCACTAGTTAATCTAGTCAACAAAGTGTTTCATTGGTTAATTTAATAATCAGAGTGTCTTATTGATTAATCTGATCACCAGACTGTCTCATTAGTTAATCTAGTCATCGGAGTGTCTCATTGGTTAATCTAGTCATCAGAGTGTCTCATTGACTAATCTGATCACCAGAGTGTCTCATAAATTAATCTAGCCATCAGAGTGTCTCACTGGTTAATCTAGTCAACAAAGTGTTTCATTGTTTAATTTAATAATCAGAGTGTCTCATTGGTTAATCTGATCACCAGAGTGTCTCATTGGTTAATCTGATCACCAGAGTGTCTCATTGGTTAATCTAGCCATCAGAGTGTCTCATTGGTTAATCTTGCCATCAGAGTGTCTCACTGGTTAATCTAGTCAACAAAATGTTTCATTGGTTAATTTAATAATCAGAGTGTCTTATTGATTAATCTCATCACCAGACTGTCTCATTAGTTAATCTAGTCATCAAAGTGTTTCATTGGTTAATCTAGTCAACAAAGTGTTTCATTGGTTAATTTAATAATCAGAGTGTCTTATTGATTAATCTGATCACCAGAGTGTCTCATTAGTTAATCTGGTCATCAGAGTGTCTTATTGTTTAATCTGTTCAACAGAGTGCCTCATTGGTTAATCTGATCACCAGAGTGTCTCATTGGTTAATCTAGTCATGAGTGTCTCATTGGTTAATCTGATCACCAGAGTGTCTCATTGGTTAATCTGATCACCAGAGTGTCTCATTAGTTAATCTAGTCATCAGAGTGTCTCATTGGTTAATCTGATCAGCAAAATGTCTCAATGGTTAATCTAGTCATCGAAGTATTTCATTGGTTAATGTATTAATTGGAGTGTCCAGCTGTCAGCACATTATTTTGGTTAATCTAACCATCAGAGTGTCTCACTGGTTAATCTAGCCAATAGAGTATCTTGAGGTGTGGATTACTTTGGAAATTTCAAAGGAAGGCAATATAATCCCATGTTTTTGACTGACAACTTGTATTTAGTAGATATCGTAGATGCAGAATGAATGGCAAGTGTTAGGTACCAACTCACTGCACTCCTCGTGTTTCAGGGTTTGGTTGCTATTTCATTCTGCCCCACTGATGGGGGGCAGTGGGCTTCGACCTGATCCTGAACTCGTACATACTTTTTTCACATGTTTTGGATACTGAAGCCGGCCAAAGACTATAACTATACATTGATTAACCACAACAATGTGAGCTACATTCCAGATGTCACGTTCAGTCTAACAGCTGTAATACTCCACGGCATTCGCTTTAGTCTTCCCACTGATATGTTCTTCTGGACACTGATCTCGGGTCAGCCAACCAAACTCACATTGCTTGAGTGTGAACTTGTCTGGTATAAATAGCCACAGTATGTTGTTTCAATGAATTCATGTTTGTGGTCGTATTACAGATGGTGGCGCATGTCCCACATCCATTAGTCTTATTTAGCTGCAGCTATTTGCTTCCCTGAGTGCTACATATGATACGTTTGTAATGCAACAGTCTGAAACACTGGCACATGCTAATGGGGAGGTAAACAGGTCAGATACTTTGTTTTCCCCCCCCACCATCACTCTTCCTCTCTTTCTCTCTGTAGGCCAGCAGCCCCCAGGAGTTGCGACAGTTCTACGAAAGAAACCGGAACCTCAGTCCCAAGTAAGTAACTTTTAAAGTGTTCTCTGAATTCATTTTCTGACATCAAGACACATATGATCCTGTGTTTATTGACTGAGCCACAATAACATGGTCATGTGCAGGCTTGGAGAATGCTTTAATGCTACATTTCCACTAGGGGTGCTATAGTAAATAGACTGCCAAGCTGAAAATCACAGACGCAACACAGTATAAACATGTAGTTTCTGCTACTAAAAAGTATACGAAACCGCAATTGATCCAGTTTTGGCATTTTTAAACTGTGATATTCTGTGTCTTTGCCAAATGATGCTGTGATGGCCTGACTGTACTCTTGACGTAGTAACTGTAATAAATTGTTCAGAAATACAGCATGGCTAATATTTTGTTATATTTAGATTAATTCCTAAGTCTAAACTGTTCATCAAGCTCACTCACTCATCTCCACTGCTGTCAGTGGTCAGCTCTCCTCAAGTCTCTTGATAATCATGGAGGAGGAGCTACGCACTCCACCCATTACTACAAATCTGTACTACATTGAATTGCAGAATCACTTTGTATTGCATTGTGTTAAATCACAGCAGGGTGAATATAATTTTGGATTAGTGATGCATATGCTGTAGATAGCCTCAGTGATGGAGAAGTGTGTGTCGATAGATAGACAGATGGATGGATGGATGGATGGATGGATGGATGGATGGATGGATGGATAGATAGATAGAGACATACAGGGGTTAGACAATGAAACTGAAACAGCTGGTTTTAGACCACAATAATTTATTAGTAGGTGTAGGGCCTCCTTTTGCGGCCAATACAGCGTCAGTTTGTCTTGGGAATGACATATACAAGTCCTGCACAGTGGTCAGAGGGATTTTAAGCCATTCTTCTTGCAGGATAGTGGTCAGGTCACTACGTGATGCTAGTGGAGGAAAACGTTTCCTGACTCGCTCCTCCAAAACACCCCAAAGTGGCTCAATAATATTTAGACACAAAGACTTGCTGTCTTGGTTACAGATGTGCCAGCAAGACGTGCACCAACAATTTGTCCTCTTTTGAACTCTGGTATGTCACCATAATGTTGTGTGCATTGTAATATACTATATAACTGTGCTCTTACCTGCCAACTGAACCTTCACACTCTGCTCTTACTGGTGCAATGTGACATTAATGAAGATTGACCACCAGACTGGTCCAATTTAGCCATGAAACCTCTCACAGTAACATGACAGCTGTTTCACTTTCATTGTCTAACCTAGATAGATAGATAGATAGATAGATAGATAGATAGATAGATAGATAGATAGATAGATAGATGGATAGATAGATAGATAGATAGATAGATAGATAGATAGACAGATAGACAGATAGACAGATAGATAGATAGATAGATAGATAGATAGATGTGTTATTGTGGTCATATTAAGTAAATACGATCAAGTTATTATGTAATAATTATGACATACTTAACTGTGTGGTTTGACGCTTATGTAATTGAGCTTTTCCAGCTCTGCCCACAAATACACAATCTCAAATAACAACCTAATTCATTCTTCCTATTGACAACCTAATTAGCTTTTTGCTAAAATACATTTTCTAGCTTTCAAAATCATATATATGTTATCTGTTTGTAAAGGTGATGGGATAGATTCATGTACTTATTTTGTGCAGTTTCCCAAAAGCTTTGTAGAACATTTAACTGGTAGAGCGAGTGTTGAATGTGATGCTTGCTTTACTGATCTTCGTTCTGGGGTGCTTTAGGGAAAACCCAACCCTGTTCAATCAGCTAAATAGAAAGTTCACCAGGTTGAGCTTTTTTTAAAACATTGCTCACGTGATAAGCCATGAGGTGTCTGGACTTTGTGCTCAAACTGAATGTAACTGAATTTTGATCAGTGTGAGTGTATGTAACACTCGTGCTCAGGAAGTGTTTGAGAAGTTTTTTTTAGAACTCCACCTTTCCTCTGTTTCACCACTTTCCTCGTACCACACTGGGTAAAGGTGGTCATGTTTATTTGTGTGACTGCTGGCTGTTGAGCTATTAATAACAGTTACAAGCCCTGAGATCAGGTTATAGTAGGCTGTCCATTTCCAAATTAGCGTAGTCTCTCACACACAATACAACATGTATTTCCATTTGTATCAGAATATTATGACCACCTACCTAATAGTGGGAATAACCACCCTTAATGGCACAGTATGTAGTTTCCAGCGACATCAAGTGGTTTAGTTTCCATATTGCAACCAACTGAAGACTTTTTCCACAGCCCCTCCCTTCCAAACACGAAGTCTCTTTGATACTCCCGAGCGCGATGTCTAATAGCAGCTTTAGAGCTAGTGATATGTCAAGTGGTAAGATTCATTTTAATTAGAAATTTATTAAATGTAATATGTAAAATTATCATAGCTACAATGCAGTCGAAACATATTTTCTGCACTTCAGTAGTGCTATTGTAAACGTTAGCTGTTTTCTGTACAAAGTAACAAAGTAAACACATCAAACTGCTTCACTGTAGACAGATAATGCAGGCAGGATACACATTTTTCTGTAGTCAAGGTAAGTTTGCCATGCTCTGAAGAAGACACTTCAGCCGATAAGAGTTCACACGAGCTCATATTAGCTAAGCTCGCGAACTAGCGCACAGCTACGAATCTCCCGATACACCTTAAATGCTGCAGTAGTGTTCAACTCCGATGCGCTACAATGTCCTGCAGCACTTTTTAAGGTGGAATGGGGGGAAAACACTGCGTGCACAATATGAAGCTAAGTTTCATCATGTTTTCTTTTTTTTGACGATTGAAGTTGTGTTTTGTCTTCTTGACGAGCATAAGAATGTTCTGCCATCTTAACAAATAAACCAAAAAACCTTTCTTCATGCTTCTCCTCCGTGTTTTTCTTCTTCTTTAGGTTTTATTGAGGTATATGTGTATTTCTTCTTCTCCTGTTTTATGTCAGCCAACGGTAAAACAAAGCTACAGCGCCATCGAATTTGAGTGGCCAATTCATCATTACAACACAAACAGTTTTTGCTAGCCTCGTTTGTCCTTTTCAAACTACTGTAGAAACATGGCGATGCAACATGGCGGCCTCAGTCGGTGTTCGACCCGCGACCAATGTAGATATAAACAGCTTATTCTAAGGTAAAATAATCAAACGACTTCTTAGTTTATAATGATTAGATGTGTTTTTAATCATTTTTATTAGTGATTATCTTAAATTCTGCTAAAAGATAACCCGAAATATTACATACTGTACCTTTAATTGCTTTGTACTGCTTGTTGGAGTTGTTCCCATCTGGCATGAGTGGCCACCACTGTTACATCTTTGGGAGATACTCAATGTACGAAAAGTACATTCTCAGTACATCTTCACTACAGCAGCTGTAGATCCTCCCACAGTTAATGATTTCTGAGATGCTGCCACCACCATGTTTCACTCGATATTTATCTTGTCCTTTAGAACATCAGTCACATCTCGTACTTTGCCCATGATGATGGTTTTACACTCTGCTACATCCAGGGGTGCTCACAATGTTCTGATATGACAGTGTATTTATAGACAGTATGACAATGTATTATCTTTACTGTGACTTTAATGAAATGCAAAATAAAAACTTAAACTTAAACAATTGAAATGAATAAATGAAGCCATATTCCAAATGTAAATCTTTGGTTGCAGTTTTTTTAAGCAGTTCTTAAACCTCTTTTTCTCAGCATCCCCCGTGAGACCTCCAGCCACTTGAGGAACCTTCTGCTGGGCCTGCTGCAGAGGAACCACAGAGACCGGATGAACTTTGGTCAGTGTGTGCTCATGTTTACACAGCTTGGATGAGTTATCTGAATAATAAACACAAATAAACAACAATACAGTTTAATAAAGTTCTGCTTTGTCTTCCTCAGATGAGTTCTTCCACCACCCTTTCCTGGAAGCCAGCACAGCAGTGAGGAAATGTACGCTTGTGTAGTCTCTGTATTCATGTCTGTCTCTGTAGTTGCCAGTCATTCTCTCTCGCCCAAAACAGCATTTACTCACATATTATTTTAGCTTGTTTATTGTACATTGTTGCATTGTGTACATTGTATTATATGTACACAATGTGTCCAAATGTTTGTGGACACCCTGTCTAATAAATGCATTCAGCTGACACAGATATACAAATGCACACACAGCTTGTCTAGTCCCTTTAGAGAAGTACTGCCAATAGAATACGACTCTCCGGAGACCCTCATGGCACCATGTCTAATGTCAGGTATGGGCTAGAGGGGTTTAAAACCCTCCAGCATTTTGTTGAGCAGTGGAGCTGTGTGGTAGGCAATGAGGTGGGAGAGGTGATCATCCAATGTTCTAAACTCACTAGCCTGTGGCTAAATGCAATCAAATCCTCACAGAAATGCTCCAAAATCTTGTAAAAAGCCTGGGCAGTAGAAACAGTTACTCCAACAAAAGCAGGGTAAACTTAATACCCTTCATTTCAGAAGAAACAATGAATGAGAATGTGTCCCAATACTTTTGTCTCTGTTTCTTTTTCTCAGCTTCCCCGGTCCCAATGCCCTCCTACCCCAGCTCAGGATCTGGAAGTTCTAGCAGTGGCTCCTCCACCTCTCACCTCACTCCCACACAGGTAAGACATTTATACTTTATTTGTGTTCATATACAGAAGAAATTTCCCAAGATGCACATTTTCTGAATCACGTTGTAATTAGTGCTATAAAACGGTTAAAATATTTCAGCACAATTAATAACATCCGTTTGATCATTTCTTATGTCAAATAAAGACTTTTTGGATGTTAAAACAGTACAAAGTCTCAAAAATGGATACAATACACTACAGTGAGATGTATTTTTGATTAATTAATACTGCAATAACATTATTTTCATTAAGTATGATCTTCTTTACTACCAAAACATCACACCGGACAGTTTTGTACTGACAATAATATCAATTCTAATACATTTATTTCTGTTTCCTTCAATAATTACAGTTAGTCTTTTGAAAAGTCCTGCAAACCTGCAGTTTTTATTAGCTTTAGACCTGAGACTGTGTTTAATCTGCTCTGTCTTATATGTATAAGTCTTATTTCCCAATGTAAATTCTGTGCTACAAATAGACATTCTGAGCCATTTTCAATAGCACTTAATAGAGGATGTAATTGCAAGTCACAGAAATTATAACTACATGCATATTCATTTAAATTGCATATTATTTTTATAATTGTGCAATATAATTTTATTACATATAACATATTTACATTTTATTTTTTCTAAACAATTTTTCTCACATAGCTTTCATTTTACATTAAATGTTTGTTTTTTTGTTGACAGTTGGATGTTGAAACCCAAAAACCACACCCACTGCCAAAAGCCACACCCACTTCTGGTTCCCAACTGAAAGACTCCTCCTCATCAGAAACAGAGGATTTTGTTATGGTGCCGGAACAGTTCACAAGTAAGCACAGCACACACACACACACACACACACACACACACACACGCACACACACCAATGTGAGCCAATGCAGCTTGAGCCACAGCTCCAGTCAGATCTTTTCAAACTCATTTCTGTGATTCCTTAGGAATAATTTATTAATTGGGATAATTCAGGATTCTTATTTGTTTACTATATATGTATATGCACAGTCATATCATAATATTGACCACACCTGCTTAGGAATGAACTCAGAGCGTCATAGATGCCATGTGACATGTCCTGACACTTTCCTGTTCATTATAGAGGTTATCTGGTCCACTGTGGTGTGTTGATTGCTCTGTACCACTCGTCGGAATCATTGTTCCCCTGGCATCAATGACCCATTGGGCACCACTGTTAAGCTGTTGGGAGACACTCAATGTACCAGAAGTCCATTCTCTCTACACCTTCACTATAGCAGCTCCCACAGAGTTAGAGGTTTCTGAGATGCTGCCACCACCATGTTTCACCCGGTACTCTATTATCATGCGCTATTAGACATCAGTCACATCACATCCTTTGTCCATGATGATGGTTTTACACTCTGCTACAACTGACTGGTGTGCTCATTTATTTATACATGCAGCAAACCCTGTCACATGACATCTCTGATTTCCTGGGCTAAACCAGGTCATGATGTTTTGATATGACTGTGTATTTATATAATTCTACATTTGAAATGATCTCTGCTGTATATGTGAGCCAGTATTTACTCTGCTAGGTGAGACAGGAGATCAAGGAGGACCATCCAGTCTAGACAGTGTGATGCAAAGCGGGTAAGAATAGAGGATTTTCACCATTTACAATCATTTTAGCCTGCCGTTATTGCATTTATGTCTTGTAGAGGTCTCATTTTACAAATCAGCTGACTAAACAACATGTTTATGAATGTACACATACAGTCTTATGCAAATGTTACCACCCCTTTACACTCTTATTAATAATGATTTTAGAAAGGTATATTCTTTTTCTAATCTTAAAATAAGATGATCTTAAAACATGTCCTCTCTTTAGCTGGGTCACAATGACACAAGGCCTTTTCAGCCTCTGCTGAAGGTGATCTTTGCTGTGTCATGGCCAGGGAATGACATATACTAGGACCACTGGAGCTGAATAAGATGTTAACTAGACCCACTGATGTAAGTAGGGGAGGGGACCAAAAGCAATTATAGCTTTATGCAGATTATATGTAAATCAAACAAAAAACTATTGGATATCATCTATCAATATGTCAGTGAGTCTAGTTAACTTCTTGTTCAGCTCTGATGGTTCCAGTGTATGTCGTCCTCTGGCCATAATACGGAAAATGCATATTTTAACATATCACTTCAAGTTATGAAGTAATTAGATAAGTTAGAAAAAGAATATAACTTTGTAAAATTAAGTGTAAGGGGATGGTTGTCTCCAATCACTTCCTTCAGTGCCATAACTTCTGCACGTTTCACTTTTTGCAAAAATGTTAAATGTAAATAAAGAGCAAAGTGTGCATTAAAATGAAGACTCGTTTATTTACACTTAGAATATCAGTAAAACACTGAGTTTATCCACAGCTACATGAGGCTGAATGTATTATATGAGCTGAAATGTGAATTTGATTCGTTATTTCATCGCATTTACACATAAAATGTAGCTGTTCGTGGTTTAGAGGTTTTTATCCTGTCACTATGAAGCTGTGAGTAGGTGTGTGTGTGGTGTGTGCGTGTGTGTGTGTGAGAGCGTGTGTGCGTGTGTTCAGTGTGTGGACAGATAAAATGTGTTTATGTGTGTCAAAGTCACTGTGATCTCACTCTGTCCTTGTTATGTTGTATCACTGACCTCTTAACCTCCTTACCTTTGTTGTTATGAGCCTGAGGGTGTGTGTGTGGGTGTGTGTGTGCTTGCCTGTGTAACATAATGACCATTTGTTTGATTTGACCTAACAGTTGACCTGAAGTTGTTCTCTTATGTGCTTTTATCTCCCTATCGGCTGGTGTGTGTGTGTGTGTGTGTGTTTGACTTTCTCAGGTGTTCTCTGCTGAGCCCCACTGTCTGTTTAAGAACACCTCCCTCCTCACCTTCACTCCGCAGGTCCCCAAGTCCTAACAGGTAAAGGTGTGTGTGTGTGTGTGTGTGTGTGTGTGTGTGTGTGTGTGTGTATACAGTCATACATCAAAAAATTCATTTTTGTTCATAATTTAATTCAAAAAGCTAAACTATCATATATTTTATATTCATTAAACATGAAGTGACAAATTTCAGCCTTTTTGTGTTTTAATGTTGATCAGTATGACTTATAGCTCATGAGTTGGCTGGTTAATCAGTCACAGTAATATGATGGTCAGTAGTAGTGTTGATGCTGTGGGCAGTTGCTGGGTCCCCATAAAGCATGTCAACAGATGGAAGCATGAAGTGCTCTAAAATCTCCTGGTACACGCTGTGTTGACTTTGGACTAAACACAGCTGGACCAACACCAGCAGATGACATGACAACTCAAACCATCACAGACTCAGAAACTTCACACTGGACTTCAGACACCTTGTATTCTCTGTCATCTATTCATCCACTGATCCATCTCTCTATCTTTCTCTCTCTCTCCTGTTTATCTCACCACCCATCCATCCATTCATCTCTCTCTCTCTGTTTATCTGTCCATCCATCCACTCATCTATCCATCCATTCATCCATCCATCTCTCCCCCCCTCTCTCTATCCTTCTGTTTATCTCTCCACCCATCCATCCATCCATATCTCTCTCTCTCTGTCCTTTTGTTTATCTCTCCACCGATCCATCCATCCATGTGTCTTCCTCCAGATCCGTCTCAGGATGTTTGAGGCGTATATAATATATGTGTTGGTTTAAGCCTTTTAAGCAATTTTTACCTATTATCTGCCGTTCTCATCAGTTATCAATAGCTGGATTGGTTAATCAATACTTCATTATGTTAAATGAAAAGTGCTGCTGATAGACTTCAACACCACTGAGAAATAAATGGTCTCTGAGAGTGTCAGTCATCATTCCACCATCCCTCTCTCTTTAGACCATTGGAGTGCTCTGGCAGCAGCTACAACCAGTCTGTTCCTGTTCCAGTTCCTACACAAATCCACAATTACCAACGGATGGAGCAGAATCTGCAGGGAGCTTCCAGGTGGGCTTAACTTTTAGAAACAAGTGTCTCCTCAAATTGGGTTTCCTCTCATGAAGTTTACTTTGGTGCAATTAAGCTAATATAGATAGTAAGTAATGGAAGTATTGGACATAAACACTTATACTCTGCTAGTTATCATCAACTTCTTGTATGTTTTAGGAACCCCTATATAACCCCTGTTATATTATTTTTCACATGCTTTGTCAACATATTGAACCCAAAATACACTTAAAAATGCTATAATAGCACAAACCCATAAACAAAGGATTTTAAATACTGAAAACAGAAACACAGATTGCAAATGTGAATATTAATGTAAAATTGAGATCAAAATGAAGCTATTTTTTATCTTCTCAGTTATGCAACTCTTCAAAACATGCCTCACATTCCCAGAGTGTTAGGGATTGCTACATAGTGCAAAAGTAACATAGAAAAGGTAAAACTGAGATAAAACCAAACAATATACAGCTGTTTACAACAAAAATGACTTGTGGCAATAGGCTACACACAGGACTGGCACTTCTAAGGGGTGAGGTTCTAAGTGGTTTTTTACCACTTAGAGGCAGGGTTGACCTCTCCACAGTTCCCTAGTGTATTCAGCCTGGAGAACAGATTCACCAGATTCAAACATTCTTCTGTGTTTGTAAGCCAAAACATGATTAAGGTATGAAGAGAAATGAAGTTCCATCCCCATCTTATTTTAGATACTTTTATGCACGCATAAAAATTTCTTTATATCATATTTATGTATTATTATTACTTTCTACTTCGTCTATTGACAAACCAAAACTAGTAAGGCGTTTGAAGCCCAGCAATTTAACAGCAACATGAATTTTTTTATGCTGTGATGATCCAGCCAAATGGTCTAATGGATGACTCTTATGGGCTTAAGCTATGTGACATATTTAATCAAACTCTCCATTAATGATCATTTATTTTACTCTTTCAGGACCACAGTCCCCACAAATCACTGCTGCACAGGTGGTTTCCCAGGATGTACTCGGACAGGAGGTTCTCCTGAGTCTGGATTTGGCCTGTCTCATCGAAGACTGTCCACAGGGGGGTCCAGACCATACCAACCATCTCCACAAGGTACCCACAGTGTCTGTAATGACACTTAAGTCTTTTAGCACACTCAGTACCTTGTCTGCTAAAAATAGTGCAGACTGCGTCAGTGGTAGAAGCAAAAGCTAAAGATAAATCACAGGAAAGCTGAAGTCCTGTGAGTGGATTTCTCAAGCTTGGTGTTGTGTTGATTCTCAGTGGGCACTATACCTGAGACTCCTGACCAGCCAGAGCCACAGGGCAGCAGGACCGGCCTGCAGGGTGAGTTGGACTGACCTGCTCAGCTTGCTCTTTGACCCAATAAACTATTTTTATAATGAAATATGTTTTTATTGAGCTATAAATCTTCAGGCTTGTGAATGGATGGATAGGTGGAGAGATAAACAGGAGAGAGAGAGAAATTAGATAGATGGATCAGTGAATGAATAGATGGATGGATGGATGGGTGGAGAGATAAACAAAAGGACAGAGAGAGAGAGAGAGATATGGATGGATGGATGGGCGGAGAGATAAACAGAAGGATAGAGAGGGAGAGATGGATGGATGAATGGATGGATAGATGAGTGGATGGATGGACAGATAAACAGAGAGAGAGATGAATGGGTGGATGGGTGGAGAGATAAACAGGAGAGAGAGAAAGATAGAGAGATGGATCAGTGGATGAATAGATGAGTGGATGGCTGGACAGATAAACAGAAAGAAAGAGAGAGAGATGGATGGATGGATGGGTGAAGAGATAAACAAACGGATAGAGAGAGAGAGATATGAATGGATGAATGGGTGGACAGAGAGAGAGAGAGAGAGAGAGAGAGAGAAAGAGAGAGCTTTATTAATCCCAGAGGGAAAGTATTACTGCAATACAAGTAACAGTATATAACATGTAAAGTATTATGTAACTATTATTATTATTATTATTATTATTATTATTATTATTATTATTATTATTATTATTACTATTGTATGTGTAATGTACTGTAAGTGTAATAATTTAATTCAAAATATACATTTGATACTTTTTTGTTTCGATGTTGATACTGTTTGAATAGTAATTCAGTCAAACTCTAAATGAAATATTTGAATCATGTCATACTGATCACATTAAAACTAAAAAGGCTTAACATATGTAACATAAATAAATTCTATGCCAGGTTAGCATTTTAGAAATGAATTTCATTATATTGTAATATTTTGACATGGACTGAGAAGTGAACAAAACATTTTGAAATGTCCATGACATGATTTACCAACCACAGGAGCTGTAATATTTATAAAACAAAGGGGACTTCTGCCTTATATTCTGACTGTAAATGACATACAGAAATGCATGTAGGTACTCAGAGCACTGTTCAAATCTCTCTTGTCTTTTGTTTTGCCCCCTCACACAGACGTGTTCCTCCGCCAGCAGAATCAAGTCTTTCCTCCCTTCTCTGACCTTCATGCCATGGACACGACCTTGGCTCCTAGATATACAAGCCACCAGCACAGTCCAGACACTGTTGTACACAGAGTGAGTTCCTGGGTTTACTGTAATACACATCATGTGCACAAAGCAACAACAGTCCGGGAGCTCTGAGAGAATTGCAAGGAACAGAAATCTTAATTCATTTTCCTACAGAGTCCTATTTATTTGCTTTCTGCCTTGCATGAATGTCCAAATTTTACAGAGCAATTTCTGGTTCACCTGATGCTCTCCACTGAAACTCTGGTCCCTGCTTTTATTTCATCCCCCTTCTCACTTCTCATTGACTTTCCTAACAAAACTCAATCAATCAATCAATCAAAATTTATTTATATAGCGCTTTTTACAATGGGCGTTGTCACAAAGCAGCTTTACATATTTAATATCAAACAAACTAACGGAAACCGAACGAGAGTAGCCCGAATCTAAGTCAAACAAACTATAATTTATACATTTCGACGAAACACTGTTGCGGGTAACATTTTTCGCGATA
>BRDA01008671.1:30830-48906 GCA_036984385.1 Crenuchus spilurus | reverse complement strand
TAGACTGCAGTTTGCCAAAATGTATGTAAGTAAGCCAAAATCCTTCTGAGAAAACATCTTGTGGACAGTCGAGACCAAGATAGAGCTTTTTGGTAAAGCACATCTTTCTACTGTTTACCGAAAACTGCATGAGGTCTACAAAAAAAAGAACACAATACATACAGTCAAATATGGTGGAGGTTCAAAGATGTTTTGGGGTTGTTTTGCTGCCTCTGGAACTGCTTGCCTTGACTATGTGCAAGGCATCATGAAATCTGAAGTTTACCAAAGGATTTTGGGTCGCAATGTAGGGCCCAGTGTCATAAAGCTGGGTTTACGTCCTAGGTCATGGGTCTTCCAGCAGGACAATGACCCCAAACATACTTCAAAAAGCACCCAGAAATGGATGGAAACAAAGTGCTGGAGAGTTCTAAAGCAGCCAGCAATGAGTCCGGATCTAAAAATTCAGGGAAAAAATTCAAGGGTGCCAACACTTTCGGCCATGACTGTATAATATAATTATAATTCAATATAGTGGGGTGCTCTGATGTCTAAAATGCTAAATAAACTGACAATATCAAGTGTTTTAAATGTTATGTAACACATAAAAAAGGCCAAATCAGCTGATCAGTTATTGTTGTTGTAGCTACACTAACACAGTTGTCAGTCAGCAAAATTTACCATGGTTACCACTTAACACCTCCAGAGGATTGATATACACAGTCATATAAGAACATTATGACCAACCCTTGGTTTGGCCCGGGAAGACACAGATGTCATGTGACAGAGTTTGCTGCTTGTATAAATAATTGAGCACACCAGTCAGTTGTAACAGAGTGTAAAATCATCATCATGTACAAAGAACAATCTTAGATAATAGAGTACTAGGTGAAGCATGGTGGAGGCAGCATCTCACAAACCACTGAGATTGTGGGATGTTCTAGAGAGTGAAGGTGTCCTAAGAATGGACTTCTCATACTGTATATTGAGAGTCTCCCAATGACATAACAGTGGTACTTAACAGGCCATTGATACCAGATGACAATGACAACTCTGGCAAGTGGTACAGAGCAACCGACATACCACAGTGGACCAGTTAATTTCTATGAGATCTGAATGGGAATAAAATCATCTTAAAATCAAAACATTGGAGCACCTGTAGAAGAAGAAATGACACCAGAAAGTCATACAAAATGAATTGAATCTAATTCTAATTTAAATATTAAGTGCTGACGATGTTTTTGTGTGTGTGTGTGTGTGTGTGTGTGTGTGTGTGTGTGTGTGTGTGTGTGTGTGTGTGTGTGTGTGTGTGTGCAGTTCTGCAGAGCAGTTGGTCTTGTATATGAAGTGTACCGAGCTGTTGTCCACTGCCTTACACACAGCAATGGAAGCTATTAAGCAGGAAAAGCTCTATCCCTCAGCATCTGTTAAACAGGGTAAGACACCTAAAAGCTTACAGAACTGTTTAACTGCCTAGATGCACTAATATAACCTTTCATATGAGAACAACTGCATCAAAGCTTGAAGTACACTCACTGGCCACTTCATTAGGTACACATACCCTGTATCTCTATATCAGAGTATTATGACCAGCTCCTTGTATCTCCACTCAGCTCCAGTGAGCATATAGTTGCACTTTGTAGTTCTACATTTACAGACTGTAGTCCATCTGTTTCTCTGTAGACTTTGTTCACCCTGTTCTTCAATAGTCAGGACCACCACAGAGCAGGTGGATCATTCTCAGTGGCACTGACGTGGTGGTGGTGTGTTAGTGTGAGTGCTGCTGCAGATGTTAATCACTGTATTCACTCACTGTTCACTCTATCAGACACACCTACCTTGTTGGTTCTTCTTGTAGATGTAAAGTCAGAGACATAAGCTCAGCACAGATTGTTTTGGTCCTCAAGTCCTTCATTGTTGACACTGTTGGCTGGTTGTTGCACTATTTTCAGTCCAGCAGTGACACTGGGGAGCTTAAAAACATCATCAGCTCTGCCGTGACACAGTAACACACCACCACCATGTCAGTACCACTGAGAATGATCCCCATACTCTGTGTTAGTTTGTGTGAGGGTCCTGACCATTGAAGAACAGGGTGAACAAAGTGTACAGAGAGTCAGAGAGACTACAGTCTGTAATTGTGGAATCACAAAGTGTACCTATATTGTCAGGGGAGCTAAAATGAGCAGTAAGTGAGATACAGGATATGTGTACTTAATGGATTGGGCATTTAGTGTATGTGATTCTGGTTAGATGGTTTGTAAATTGCTGAGAATTGTTTCTCATATCAGAATTACATGCTTAAAGCCTTTTAAAATGCAGTATATGTTTTCTTTATGTTCTTATTACACTGTATCTTAATCACTGTTTTTATTATATCAGTATTTTACAGTATTGATCATATTGTGCATATGTGTTTGTGTGTGTGTGTAGTGGTGCGTAAGCTGAATGAGCTGTATAAGGAGTGTGTGACGTCCTGCCGCTCTCTCACTGCGAGGCTTCAGCTCTTTTTCACCACCAAGCAGAAGCTGATGGACCGATTCAATAACATCACTGCTGAGAAAATCATCTACTCACATACCGTGCAGATGGTAGTTGCACATACTTTTTTCATTTGTACCCATTTCATAACATAAACACAACTGTTGTAAAAGCCTGTTAATGGCAACAGGTGTCACTGGTAATATTAATATAACACACAAAAGTTTGTGGACACCTTCTATTGAATGCATTCAGCTGGCACAGCTGTACAAATGCACACACAGCTTGTCTAGTCCCTGTAGAGAAGTACTGCCAATAGAATAGGACTAAACATGAACCTGTTGGCACCATGTCTAATGCCAGGTGTGGGTTATGGTTATAAAGTCCCCCATCATTGAGCTGTGGAGCAGTTGAGCTGTGTGCTCTGCTCCATCCAATACTTTTGGGATGAGTTGATGAAGGTGGGCATGAGATGGGTGTTGAACATCCAATATGCTGTTCTTGCTACATGCAATCAAATCCTCACAGCAATGCTCCCAAATGTAGTAGAAAGCCTTTGCTGCACAGCAGAGACAGTTACTCCAACAAAAGCTGGATAAACTCTTTTTAATGCCCTTGATTTCAGAAGAAACAGTGAATCAACAGGTGTCCTAATAATTTTGTCCGTATAGAGTATGCAAATGGAAATTTGGGCATTGGTCCTTTTATCATGAAATTTTCATGCAGTTTAAAGGACAGCTGGTGTTTTTAGTTGTTTTTCTTTTGACTGCAATGATGGTTATATTGTTAATCAGTTAAAGGCTTGTGATTCTGAATAAGATCTGTGGTATGACATAGAAGTGTATTCTGCTGAAGCTCACTTTTCTCCTCTAATGTTCTCAGGTCCAGGCTGCTGCACTGGATGAAATGTTCCATCACGGTGAGGCCTCAGCTCAGCGCTATCAGAAAGCTCTGCTGCTGATGGAGGGTCTGTCTCTAATTGTTACAGAGACTTCAGACCTCAACAACATTAACAAATGTGAGTATTTTACTACTGTTCAAGATTTTTAAAAAAGTGTGTATTGGTAAATTTGACTTATTGTCAAATTGTTTAGAATTCAAAATCAGCAAAATAACAATAAAAACAATAATATCACATATAAAATATAGCAATTGATGCACAGACAGATATACATTGTTTAATGCCCAATAAAAATATTAAGTCTACATTAATGTTAAGTATCTAAGTAGGATATATTGGGGTAAATGAGAACATCACTCTGTAATGATCTGCTATTGGTAATATATACTTTTGAAGTTAATATTGCTTTTGAAATGTGAAGCTTTCTGATGTTATATTTTATTAGAATGTCATTCTCAGTGTTATACAGCTTTCTTAACTCATCTTTGCAGAATAAAATATCATCAGTACATTTATCTGCGTCCTAGACTTGTGCCAAGTATTGCAATCAAGTATATACTCTTAATTTTCAGTACATTTTTAAAATATATATATATATATATATATATATATATATATATATATTTAACATTATTATTATTTTTAAATAATATTTTAACACTGTATTGTGCTGTATTTTATTGGACACTGACACATCTAATCAAATAAATCAATCAGTAATCACAATATGCTCTATAGGCCACTTGAGTCTGACAGACTCATTTCTTCGCAAAGGAGATGAAGCATTGAACTGTCCTAAATGTATAATACCATTGACTATAACACATGTACTGTATCTGAATTGTCCTGCAATTAACGAGTTCAGGTTGAGAAGCTTACCTTTCAAAAAAACTTCATTACATTTTTAATAAAACACCACAGACAAGCTACTGAAATTCGCATCTCACACCAACTACAAACACCTAATTTAAGACATTCACACAAAACTACAATTATGAGATCCAGTTTATACATACAAACATAGATGACCATGTAGATTACAGACTGTTATTGTAAATATTTCCTTTGAATTTCTGGATTTTGCCATGACTAAAGCCTTAAGCTCTGTTTCACACTACAGGATAATCGACCCAATTGTAATGTCAATTTGGTCCCCCCAACAATTGTGAAAGGTCTCCTGATTTCAGGGCGAACATAACTGATTATCTTCAAAGATGATCCTGTAGTGTGGGGTGTTTATAAACCCATCATTACCCCTCTGATCTTATCCCAGTGCAGTCAGGGCTGCACCCCATTGAGAATTGTAAATCTTAAACATTTTCAGTATTTAGACTCAGTAGTGCCTTTATGACTAACAACGATCAAGGACAGAAAAATGTGTGAAATGTTATTATATGGGGGGTTTCTCACATTTTCTGTATCATTTAGATTTTTTTAAATGGTAGTGTGAACCATGTTTTACTTGCTGATATGGCTTTAAAAAATAAACAATTGTGTTTTAATCTTTTTACTGACAGCTGAAGAGTTGTGCATGGATTACATAAAAAGTGTTAAAATTGGAAAATGTGTCTTTTAATAAACATTTGGCTTCAAGACAATGATAAGTGTGTTTCATTCATAGCCAGAGTATTGATTTGGTGTGGACTATCATAGTTCTACACTTGGTATCTGTATCAGAACTGTATCTGTATCAGAACAGAATTTTGACAATACAAGACTACAACCTACTGCAATCACTGTTTTTATATTATGGAAAATATAAATATAGTGATTCAAATCTTACTGACTTTGGAAAATGGTGTATGACTTAAGAAGTAACCCTCTGTGTGTTTTCTTGCAGGTAAACGGTGTATTGAGAGACGTCTGTACTCTTTGCAGCCTGGCCTGCTTGCATAATCATCACGAGACTTCAATCTCTTCTATATTTGATACCGGTCTCCTGATTTTGATGGACGTTTTTTAAAAAAACAAAACAAAAGACACCACAGATGAAGCAGATTTACAGTCCTGCTAAAAGAGCCTCATGCTAAAGCCAAATGCAGCCAAAGAGCCCTTATGGATAGTGAGAAAAGGCAGAAAACCAGCTTTAAGGACTCTATAACTCTAAATCTAGTGCTCTCTGAGATGTTTGGTGCTGCCCAAGTAATCCAACCTGCCTTATTTTCATTAACTGTCTTCACAGACCTTAGCAATGCAATCCATTGGTAAACATTAGATATGAATGTAGATCCTCACTGATGCTACTCCTGGAGAGGTAAAACAGCTTTCACTGCATGGAATTGAAGATCAATTCTAATGGAGGCGCTGTAAGAAGACCTGCATGCTAAATCATGCTGATATTTCATCATAGTCATCACCATGCATATGGACTTCTCCCTTATTATTTCCTAAAGCTTACGTTTGCATGATACTGAGGGAATACTGGTGATCTGTGAGGACTGTGTTGCTGTTTAAACTGCCTGGTTGGGTTGAGTTGTGAGAGGATAGACGGGTCATGTTGTGCCAGTGTTACACAAAACAAGTTGTAGCCTATACTTTTAACATGTAATAGACCAAGAAGAAGCACATTTTCACAGACCTACTGTTAAATTGTGATCTGATATTAATACTTGATGTCTGTTGATGGAATTTAAGTACATGGAGACTTTAACTACTGTACCATTATCATTATTATTATGTGTATTTATACAGTTAAGCACTTTATTACTGAGTATGCTTGCTGAAGGCCTATATGAGTCTGGAGAGAAAGTCCCTGCTCTATAGCCAATGAATTCACCTCCTCGGTTTAATTTATTCTATTAGATGTTTTAGTTTTTGCTCATCTGTAATTTGCTGCTTTTTTCTCCTGTAGATTTGACTCATAATGTTCAGCACTGTCATGGATCAAGTCTTCAAGTGTGCGTGTTGATTGCTTTTGCCTTATGTTTGTTCAGCGTGGCCTTATGTATGCACCAAATATGCACATGAAACTATCAATTGTAAGAGTTTCAAAAACACTTTTTGTATGTGATATTGCAGTTACAACTGTGTTCATGCTTTTCTTTTGTTGCTATAAACCAGATTTGTAAAACTTGTGCGTGTGTGTGGTCAAAATAAAGTTTGCTTTCATTTTTACATCTGGTCTTTAAATGTGATGATTTTGTTTATATACAGTGGCTTGCAAAAGTATTAATACCCCTTGAGCATTTTTACATTTTGTCACCTTACAACCACAAACTTTAATGTATTTTATTGAGATTTTAAGTGATAGACCAACACAAAGTAGCACATAATTGTGAAGTGGATTGAAAATGATACATGGTTTTCAAAATTTTAATCAAATAAAAATCTTAAAAGTGTGACTCAGACCCTGTACTCTGATACCTCTAAACAAAACCCAGTGCAATCAATTGCTAAGTTATTTCACTTAATTAGTTAATAGAGTCCAGCTGTGTGTAATTTAGTTTCAGTATAAATACCCCTGTTCTGTGAAGGCCTCAGTGGTTTGTTAGAGAACACTAGTGAACAAACAGCATCATTAAGACCAAGGAACTCACCAGACAGGTCAGAGATAAAGTTGTGGAGAAGTTTAAAGCAGGGTGAGGTTATAAAAACATATCCCAAGCTTTGAGCATCCCAAGGAGCACTGTTCAATCCATCATCCAGAAATGGAAAAAGTATTTTACAACTGCAAACCTACCAAGACATGGCCGTCCACCTAAACTGACTGATCGAGCAAGGAGAGCACAGGTCAGAGAAGCAGCCAAGAGGCCCATGATCACTCTGGAGGAGCTGCAGAAATCCACAGCTAAGGTGGGAGAATCTGTCCACAGGACAACTATAAGTCGTGCACTCCACAAATCTGGCCTTCATGGAAGAGTGGCAAGAAGAAAACCATTGTTGAAAGAAAGACAATTGCAGTTTGCCAGAAGCCATGTAGGAGACACAGCAAACATGTGAAAGAAGGTGCTCTGGTCAGACGAGACCAAAGTTAACCTTTTTGGCCTAAATGCAAAGCACTATGTGTAGTGGCAAAGTAACAATCACCTTGAACACACCTATCCCACTGTGAAACATGGTGGTAGCAGCATCGTTCTGTGGAGATGCTTTTCTTCAGCAGGTACAGGGAAGCTGGTCAGAGTAGATGGGAAGATGGATGGAGGGGATTCAGGGCAATCCTGGAAGAAAACCTGATGGAGGCTGCAAAAGACTTGAGACTGGGAAGGAGAATCACTTACCAGCAAGACAACGACCCTAAACATACAGCCAGAGCTACAGTGGAATGGTTTCGATCAAAGAATATTCATGTGTTAGAATGGCCCAGTCAAAGTCCTGACCTAAATCCCATTGAGCATCTGTGGAAAGACATGAAAATTGCTGTTCAGATGCTCTCCATCCAATCTGTCTGAGCTTGGGCTATTTTGCAAAGAAGAATGGGCAAAAGTATGTCTCTAGATGTGCAAAGCTGGTAGAGACATACCCCAAAAGACTTGCAGCAGTAATTGCAGTGAAAGGTGGCTCTACAAAATATTGATAGAGGGGGGCTGAATACTTCTGCATGTGACACTTTAAAGATTTTTATTTGATTAACATTTTGAAAACCATGTATCATTTTCATTCCACTTCACAATTATGTGCTACTTTGTGTTTGTCTATCACTTAATCTCAATAAAATACATTTAAGTTTGTGGTTGTAAGGTGACAAAATGTGAAAAAGTTCAAGGGGTATGAATAACCAAAATAATTCATATCAATCATTAGTTTTTGCTATTTGTGTAACAACTTTACACATTAATTGCATGATGTCTGTGTTCATTGTTTGTCAGTAGTATGTAATATTTATTTGTGCATTTTTTAGAATCTTAAAGATCACTCTTTCAATGTTGCTACAATTATGGAAATATTAAAACATTAAATACTGTCTTAAGATCACAAACAAAAAGCCTTGTTTTGCAGGTCGTATCAAGACTTTTATTATGTATTTCTATTTATTTATATTGCATTTTTAAGTATTACAATATACCATTTTGTTATGTGGAGTTTTCATTATTTTAATGATCAGCGAAATATTGCTATAACAATGAAAACATTAAAACATGACAAATACTTTCCTACGTTTGAGGGCTGTGTGAAAGACTTTTAACATTTTAATTCAGTCCGACCGCTCGGGAATCTTATTGGTCGACAGCCTCAGTTCCCCGTGGGTGGATTGCTCTGTGATTATGTCAATCAAACTCGAGACCCCGCCGTCATCGAGCGAGTTCATCCGGGTAACTGGAGAAGAATGAGTGAAAAAAACAGTTAGCATGCGGCTAACGTTGCGTTTCTCACAGGACGTTTATTAGATATTAATATAAATTATTAGGCTTTAAACGCGGAGTTTATTATTATTTTGTGTTTAGAACGTAAGCAGAATGTTCCAGTAGATGGTAGTCCTCCCAGGCGTGTGTTAAATGTAAGTACATATTAAAAGGGGAGCGTTTATTCCGGACTGTTTTGAAGCAGTCTGTGAGGAGAAATTTCTATTTTTACTGAATAATGGCGTTTTAACGGAGCTTTAATGTGTGAACTCTGATATTAAGCTCGTTACTCAGTTAAATAATAAAGTGTGCAGCAGATATGAGACTTAAGACGTGATTTTTTTATTTATTACACATATAGCAGGCTATGTCTATACAAACAGGCCTAAAATTAGCACGCAGGCTAATGCTAATGATACGTTCCGGGCTGTGACGGTGGAGCGGCGGCGCTATGAACCGAGGAGAAGACTCTCGAGTCCGGCACTACTGCTCTGACACAATCGCTAATTATGATCGTGTAGATATCAGGACAGGTGGTAGAACATTTACCATAGCTATATATCAAATGTTATATTACATTATGCTTCTATAACACTTGTACATTTTAGTTGCTTATGTATATATATTTGTCATAAATATATTATTTGTTTTCACTGTTACAATATCCACTCAGGTGGAAGTGACAGTAATGGGAAAAAAAATCAAATATAGCAAAATAATCAGTAATGAAAAATTAAGTAATTAAGAAGTGCTATTTATAATATTTAGTAACACTTTTATATTGTGTTCTTTCTGCATTCTTATTTTTTGTACATGTTTCATTATTCATCAGTACTGCTTATTATCCCTGTAATAATTAAAATATTTTAATTGTGGACATTCGTAGATTCTGATCAACCTGTGTAGATTCTGATCGACCTCTGACACTAATGAAAAATGAAATATACCTGGAATAATTCTTATTAATTAGAAACTCATTCAAACAATAATGTTTCTATAACACCTTTTACATTTTATTACGTTTTCATTTCTACTTATTTACAGTTTATATATAATTTAGGGTAACTGCATTTGTTAAGCCCATGTTACACTTTGCCGATCATAAAATGTCTATCTAAAATTCAAAAAGGTACTAATTAATTAGTTTTCAAATTAATTTTTTAAAAAGTTAAAAAGTTTTCTTAATCTTGCATTTTCCCAACATGTATCCATTATAAATCGGGTCACTCTCAATTGAGAATACGCAAAACAAGATTCTCTTGGCCTTAATGGATATAGTTACCCTAATATTTTGTTTTCATTACTGTAATAAGCACAGCTTAATATCACTATAACAATAGAAATTATAAGCATGACTAGATTCTGTGCAAGAAGTCCTTTAAATATGCTAAATTGTGTTTATTTCATGACACTTTGCAGAGCATTATTTAACTATTTCTTTTTAACATGTTTGCATTTTAATTGCATGTATATTGTTTATAACTTGTATATTATTTAATATTCAGTTTTGTATTGTAATCATTATGACAACTTAGTTCAGCTCAGTATTGCTTTAATAATTTTATATGGTGAGTTCAGGTGAAAAGGGACAGTATTTTATGTTTTGTGGGTTGTTTAGATCACAAGTCCTGGACGGAAGTGCTATTATTCTATTTAGTTGGCAAAAAATAATTTTCTTCTTAAGAGAACATCAGCTTAATTGTGACTATATATGAGAATATTTATTTTATGTTATCAATATTCATTTTATTATTATTATTATTATACAGAGTTTATTTCCATTATAATGATATGAATAGATTCTTATGAGCAGAAATAGACAAAAGCTGTGTAGAAAGGTGGTAGAACAGACAGATGCAGAAAATAAAATTTTCGTATTGTAGATAATGCTGTTATGTATGCCTATGTGAAACCTGTAAGGTTACGATATTTATAGGTATTTTAGAGAATGGACTAATATATGAACAGTCTGACAGCGGCTGTGAAATCTGATTGAATATGTAGAATATCTTAATGTTGTACTACAGAAATAATTCTATTTTATTTCCCTTCAAGCGTGCTGTTGTAACCATATTAACAGTGCCACGCAATGCACCATGGAGGAGGCCCACCAAATGTGCATCGAAATCTTCAGAGATCCAAATCTTTCACAGGTTCTGAGGCTGAGGAGCAGCAGCCCAGTACAATTTCACAGCAACAGCCAGCACCTGTTGGTCATCCTCAATCACCGGTGACATCTTTTGCTCCCGCAGCAAGTCCTTCAGCCCCACAGTCTCCAAACTACCAGATCATCATGAGCCGAAGTCCTGTCACAGGACAGAACATGAACATCACTTTACAGAATGTGGGACCTATTGTTCCTGGAAACCAGCAGATCACACTGACTCCGCTACCAATTCAGAGCCCAGCGTCTCCTAGCTTTCAGCACCAGGCTCCACAGTGGCGCTTTGAACCCGGATCTTCTTCGTACATCCAAGTGACGTCACCTTTGCCCCAGCCGTTGCAGCCTCAGAGTCCCACTCAGCATAGTCCGATTCCCCTTCAGGCTGTCTCCAGACCAGGTGCACCAGGTGCTGCTCTGGGAGTTTGTGGTCAGAGCCCTACTCGCTTTGTGGAGGCAGGTATAATGGTGCGGCAGATTAATCTTGGCAGCCCACCTGGAAGTGGCCACTTTGTGTACCAAGAAAATCCAGCTTTACCTCAGCTGGCTCCAACCTCAACTGGTGCGGTGCAGATGGCTTCTCCGGGAACTCCAGCCGCCGTCAGAGAGAGGCGTCTCTCTCAGCCGCATTCTCAAACTGGAGGCACCATCCATCACCTTGGCCCACAAAGTCCAGTGGCCACTGGGTCTGCTCTGACAACTTTGGGCAGCCCTGGTCATATCACCACTTCCAACCTCCCTCCTCAAATCAGCAGCATCATCCAGGGGCAACTACGGCCCATGATTTTTGAGAAGACCACCCAAGGTGTGGTAGCAGGTGTCGCAACATCTGCCACAGCCACTTTCGGAGTTCCTTCTGCCGTTCCTCCATCCAGTCCATCTCGGAGCAACTCTTCTCAAGGACTTCCAAACCCTGCCCTCACCCCAACTAACATCTGCTCGGTCAAGAAGCTGCATCCAAAGAAGCTGGAGGAGATAGCACCACCTAACCCTGAAGTGGCTCGGCTGAGGAAACAATGCTTGGAGCACCACGAGAAGAAGATGGAAGGTCTGAAGGAAGTCTTCAAAGAGTACCTGATCGAGCTTTTCTTCTTGCAACACCTGCAAGGCAACATGATGGACTACCTGACCTTCAAGAAGAAGCCATGTGTGCCCCTCTTCACTTACTTGAGGCAAAATGATCTGGATATTGAGGATGAGGAGGAAGAGGAAGAACAGTCAGAGGTGATCAACGATGAGGTGAGGTCATCAATTCTGCAATTTTGCATGACAGTAGTTTGATGTGTTTCCTGAACATCTGATTTCATGACGAATTGTTATTAGTGGAAATGAGTATTGAGAGATTATTAAAAATGTATATATTATTTAAAAATTCAATTCAAGCAATAGTACTTATGTGCTCTATTAAAGTTGTATATCCCATTCTAATGGCACACAAAACATTGAAATCTTTTAATATAGCACCATTAAGGGTGTTCTTAATGTATGGGAGCATTGTATGACCATTACATCTGTTTCTGTGGCAACCTCTCAGGTGAAGGTAGTGACGGGAAAGGATGGCCAGACAGTGACGCCTGTAGCCATAGCCACCCAACTCCCACCCAACGTGTCTGCAGCGTTCTCTACTCAGCAGCAGTTCCAGGTCAGCCACCAGAGAGATGATTCTCTGAAAACAGCTCACTCCCTTTAATGTCCTATTGGGATTGGATTAGTTTATCAGGGTGACGTCTGTTTTAACAATTTTTTAAACATCAGTGTTGAAAGTCCTGCATCTGGTCTGCATTAAAATAACTACAGTTATACAGAGTGAGTTTCTCGGGGGTTGCAGGGTTTTACAGGCACGAATGTGTCTGCTTTACGTGATGGTATTATCACCGTTCATTTGTACTTGTAGCGGTGATTATAAATCTCCCCTTATGCTTTAATATACCATTGTCTACCAGGTAGAGTGCATCTTCCATCCAGACCAAGTAGATTATTAAGTAACTCTTCAACACTTTAATTTTTTTGCTTTGTGGCTTGTGAAGGTTTTTGGTGTATCCAATTATTAAAAGATTAAATACAGTTAGTAGCATTGGCCAAAAATATTAATTGTCCAGTACAGGACAACATAGGCCTAAATAATCAAGGAGATTTGTTTATGCGTGGGACTAAAATGATCAGACAGCTCAGAGTTAGCTAAGAAACAGTAGGTAATTCAGTCTGTAATTTTCTCAGAAGACAAGGAGAAAAACTTAACGTAAATTCGGACGTAAATAAAATCACAGAGGAGCTCCTGTGAAAGATGAAATTACCCCATGAACTAATGTAAATGTAATCCAATCCGAGTAATGTCAACAGTTAATTATGACTGCAGATTTTAGGTTTTATGTTGTGCTTTGACCACTTGGATCTTTTTGTCATACTTGATTTGATGTGAACATTTTTATTTTTGTCATGTTTACAGATTCATCCTGGAGCTGCAGGAGGCAGCATCTCCAATCCAGTGGACATGGAGGCCTTTAAAAGGCAACAGGTCTTGGCTCAAGCAGGTAGAACGGCGTTGACTCGGGACAGTTTATTTTTTATTTTCTGTTCATTGTTTTACTCCTTTTTCCTTTCCTTCATTTTCTTTTCCTTCTTGAATTTGCTTCTGCTAAATCAATATTCCAGCATCTTTCCCCAGCTCTGTGTGTGAAGCGTGAATTCCACAAAACGGGGAGCCCTTAGCTTCCTAATGTCTGACCGCTGGTGTGCAATTGTCATTGCCATGTGCGCAGTGTTTTCAGTAATTGTATTTTTTCTTTCAATTTTTTTCTTTTCATTTTCTTTTTTTTCTTTTTTTTTTTTTTTTTTTTTAACTTTCTTAGTTTTTTGCGTGTTGAGGGAATTGTGTGTTTTGCATCCCAGATCAGGCTAAGAGGTCCCGGATCGAAGTGGGTCGCCATGGCATGATTTTCCAGCATCCTGTTGTAGCTCCTTTAGGATCTCCTGGCGTTCCCCTCCAGCAGCTTATGCCGACAGCGCAAGGTAGGAGCGCCGCTGCATTTTGGGCCACTTCTACTCCTGTGTCCATTGTTTAGATGCTGCTGGAGGTCAGAGTTCATCCACAGAGAGCCTCAAAAGTGTCCCAGTCCGTGATCCACTCACTGAGATCTACACACTTCAAGTTCAGATTTAAGATCTCTCAAGATCTAGATCTTTCCTTAAACTCGTGGGGCAGCTGAGCAGAAGATACAGCAGAAGACGGAACAGACCTAGTCTCTGAAAGGGAAGAAACCACGTCACGTCTTTGTTTGTTTTTCCGTTATGATTTGCTCATTAGTTTTATGGAGCACTTTCTTCATTCCTTTGTGTTCTTCTTCTTTGCCATACTGGAATTGTACAGTTCCATCAATGGCTCACTGGACGACGAGCCTTGGCAAGCTCTCGTCCTACATCACCTAGTTGTTGTTTTTTGTTAATTTTGGGTTCTTTGATTTGAATTTTGTAGATGACATTCCTTTCCCCTGACCCATCGGGTTTCACCCCTTTTCCCAGTCTCATTGCATTGTCAGCCTGGATTCTCAATGCACTTTCAGTCTTGGTTGCCATCACCTAGAAAGTTCTTTTTGTTTCTCTTCTTCCATCGTCGTCGTCATCTTTTCCGTTCGTGAAGTCATTCTTGGTTTCTGCAGCGACTTGGCCTCTATCCCTCAGTCCAGATAGTGCAGGCCCTAAAGTGGCTCACTTACAAGGAGTTTAAAAGGGACCATTAAAGCTAACAATTGCACTGTAGTTTCAGATCTGCTACAAGTATCAGTTTCTTTAGTGCAGATGACAGCTGATGGAGATGCGTTTTTAAGTGTGCACTGTAAGCTCAGCACTGTCCTGCTTTATGCCTAACCTGCTCTGTCTTTATTCCGTTGTTGTCCCCTGCTTTGCTCTGTTGTGTGTCGTAGTATAAGCTGTAAACATACTAGACATACACCTGCTTCATGCATGTTCATCATGTGGTGTTTCTTTATTGTTTTTTTTTTTCATTTTTTCCTGTCTTTTTCCCTTACTGTTCCACTGTTTTCCTCCTCTTTTTTTGTTTCTTTATATATATTTTTTTCCTGTGTGGATCTTGAATTGCATGACACGGTTTGATATTCATAATAGTTATCAAACATAATAGTAATTTTTATTTTTCTTCACATTTAATAATGTTATGATTTTCATTTATTTTGAACTGTGTAGATCTTCTATGATTTCTTATGTAGTCATTGTGATGTAGATAGTATTTTTTTCATTTCCAACAGTGAGTATCTCATTGTTGGTAATTCATACCACCATGCCCATTAAAAGTTAACTGAAAGCAACTAGTTTGTATTATATAGAGTTGAAAATGTTTAAGAAGTTTCCTTCTTACTTAAATATACTTGTTTTTATAATGACTTTGCAGTGTTGATGTGATTATTGAGTGCTTCATCATCTCTTCTTTTGGCAATTCTCCTCTACCTTTTCTCCTCTGTACACATTGTTTCTTCAACTTCTCCTTTTCTGTCCTTCTATTCATTGGCACTGCTTCATTTTTTCTTTCCACTCTTTCAATTGCTTTATCTTTCTCCCTACTTTACTCCCTTTCCCCCTCATTCCACCCTCTCTTTTTTGCTCCCCCTTCCTCCTCTTCTTGTTTCTCTTTCTCTCCTCCTGCCCACACTCCATGTCTGTCTGTCTCTGTCTCTCTCTTTCTCTTTTTCTCGCTCTCTCAGGTGGTATGCCCCCTACTCCTCAGACAGTCCAGATTGGTGGACAGAAACAGAACCAGCAGCAGTATGACCCATCTAAAGGTCCTCCTGTACAGAACGCTGCAAGTCTCCACACTCCTCCTCCTCAGCTGCCAGGCCGCCTGCCTCAGGCTGGTCTCCCCTTGGCCGGTTTGCCCCTCACTCTGTCTCAGGCTCAGCCCCTGGTGCTGGAGCAGCAAGCCCAGGTAGCCGGGGCTCAGCTCCAGGCTCAGGTGAAGCTGCAGGGCGTTCAGGCAGCTGGAGCAGTGCTGGCTGCAGTTAATCCACACCCACAGCTGCAGGTGCAGTTTCAGCAGCAGATGCAGCTCCAGATGCAGCAACAGCAGCAGCAGCCGGTCATGCAGCAAGGACAGGCAGTGAGTGAAGGGAGAACACACATTTATGTTTTTTATATCTAAGACCAGTTTTTGTTGTTTTGATTTGTCTCCATATCACTTGACATCAGAGAGAAGGCAGTCATGATATGCCAGTACATTTTAATGATCCACAGTGTTGATTTTATTAGAGATGCAAATTATACTATGCCATACAATATCCATTGATTTGCAGCTGAATATGGCCAATGCCATCCATCCATATTCTTAACTGTTTAATCTTAGTCAGGGTTGCAGTGAGTCCCCATACCCCCCTTAATTGGTCACTGGGCAGGGCCTTACACTAATTTAACTGTAGCCAGGAAATCTACACATCTATCACTTTGGTGTACACACACACACGTTTACAGTGCTCAATTTACATTACCTCTATGTTTTTGGACTGTGTGAAGTACGATTTTTACTTAAATAATGTAATGTACATTTCAGGTTATGGTCAGTAGTGGTAATTGACAGTTAGAGTGTTCAACTGAGGGCATTGTTGTGTTCTGTGGAAAAGTCCACACTGCAGAAGCAAAAGGGCACAAAATTCAGTTGAAATTATGAGTAGTTTAGTTTTTCCCTTTACTGACAAACAATGTCAGGCATTAATGTATTGTTCATCTCCTTTTTAAATTAATGTATTAACTAGTGCAGTGGTTCTCAACTTTGCAAGATTTGCAGGGAAATTTTTTTATTTTATGACTTTAGGATTGTAGTCCTGTGTGTTTGTGTTTTAGACGCGTGTGATACCACTGTGAAAATGCAGGCTAAACAGCTAACTGCAAGCCTACCATTTAAAAAATAACTATCTAGGGCTGCGATAGGAAGTCTTTAAAAAAAAAAAACCTTTCTGTGAGGTTAACAGATAAGTGTGTAGATTCTGTTTTTAACAGATAAGTGTGTAGATGTATAACAGGAATACAAATAAACATGACTAGTGAACTAGAGAGGTGCACTGCATGTGTTTTTGGACTACCACTGACATCACGTGGGTTCAGAATACTGCTCTCTGATTGGTGGATTTGAAATGAAACTGTGTGGCTGATTTGTGCGTTATAATGATCCACCCACTTACATTTCAAAGGGGAGCGGGCATTTGCTGCATCTCCTTTGAACAAATAGTCAATGAGTCCAGGATATTTCGTGATTTTTTTTTTTTCCCCTGCCCACATCCCTTATGCTCACGCCCCACCTCCACTGACCTAGTGCACTGCAGTGGATTGCATACAATCGTATTGTAACAGGTGTAATTATACTTTCATTTTAAGAATGTAGTCCTATTAATATCTATGATAAGCTCAGAAAAGCTGATTCAAATACCATGAATGATTCCATGAAGTGATTCTGATGCCTAAGAGTCAAAAGCATACAAATTTATAGTTTAATTCAGAATTATGCAGTATTTGTAGCTTCCATCTTACAGAGAATTCAAATAAATTGAAGTTGTAAAATAGCTTTACATAATGTTTTAGCTACAGTTCATTCATCTCACACTGTATTGTTTATTGTTGTTTTATTGTTTTATTTGGATCCCCATTAGCTGCTATTGAAATAGCAGCTATTCTTCCTGGGGTCCCATAGACATAACATACATAAACAAACACACATCAACCGTAATTACAAACTTACACACGTTTATAAAATAAAAATAAGAAAAGAAAAGAAAAAAAATAACAACAATAATAATCATCATCATCATCATCCATCATCATCATCATAATAGTAACAATAATAATAATAATACCAACCATAAACTAAGTATTTCTATTACCTCATACCCTGCACTCTGCATGTACTTGACCAGAAAGTACCTAAGTATTCAGATAGTCCCTAGATCTTTCAGGTAGTATTTTTTAATTAGCTTTTTAAACTTTGTTTTACTGTCAATCTTAAGTAATGGAGCCGGCAAAGAATTCCATTCTTTAATTGCTCTGTAAATGACTGTTTTACACCGGTAATTGGTTTTTGCTCTTGGTAATTTAAAGTATTTCTTTGTTGAATATCTTGTAGTATTAGTTTCTCTGTCTTTTATCTGTTTTAATTGACCATAAATGGACACTGGATATTTTTCCACATAAATATTCTTTATAAGTCCCACTAGATTTGCTCTCCACCTGTCTTCCACCCTTAGCCACTTTAGTTCATTATGCATTTTATTTATCCTAGTT
>BRDA01008671.1:3930-22387 GCA_036984385.1 Crenuchus spilurus | reverse complement strand
ATTCTCTGTGCTGTGTTGTATTGCTGGAGATTGACCAATAAAAACACACGCTTCTCGAGGAGTTATTCGGAGCCAGTCTGGGTTGCCACAGTATTAATAATTCCACACATAAGTTGCTCCAGAGTAAAAGTCGCACCCCCGGCCAAACTATGAAAAAAACTGCGACTTATAGTCCGGAAAATACGGTAGTTTGTTTTGCCTTTCAGCAACTGAGGGGTATTCTACACTGCAGGGTTTCTATATTTAGCTTTGTGCAATACGCCCCTGGTCTCTACAAAGTGTTTATTATTATTGTTATTTATTATTATTCCACCCATCATCTTCCGCTTCTCTGTGTCCGGGTCGCGGCGGGGTAACAACTTAAGCAAAGTAGATGAGGCGTCCCTCTCTCCAGCCACCTCTTTCAGCTCATATGGGAGGATTCCAAGGCATTCCCAGGCCAGCTGAGAGAAATAATCTCTCCAGCATGTCCCAGGTGTTGAGGTGCCCAAACCACCTCAACTGGTTCCTCTTGACATGGAGGAGCAGCGGCTCTACTCCGTGCCCTTCCTGGATGTCCGAACACTTCACCCTATCTGTAAGGGAGAGCCCAGACACCTTATAAAGAAAGCTTATTTCAGCTACTTGTATCCACAATGTCATTCTTTGATCACTACCCAAAGCTCATGACCAGGTGAGGATTGTAATGTAAATCGACCGGTAAACAGAGAGCTTTGCCTTCTGACTCGGCTCTCTCTTCACCAAGACCGACCGGTACAGAGCCCGCATCACTGCAGATGCTGAACCCATCCGCCATGTCGATCTCCCACTCCCTCTTACACCCTCACTCGTGAACAAGACCCCAAGATACTTTTATTATTATTATTATTTATTATATTTTATATATGTTATAATCCAAGTTGGGAGTCTGTGTTTAACTTAATATGTTGTAAAACATTTGCAGCTGAGGTGCCGTTGGAAGCCCTGGTGAAGAAGTATGCCGGTGCCTATGCTGAAGGCTTTGAGTGGCCTCAGCCTGGATGTCAGAGTGAGGAAGAAGACAAAGATGAAGTTGAGGGTATGTTTTGTTTCTCATATTACCACACAAAAACATGCCATCTTTTGTGTTGGGCAGAAAGTCGTCCACAAGTAATGTCAACAAAACATGTTGGACACTTAATTTTCATTTTGTTTTTAAGATGCAAACTGAAAATAAAAACTCCCAAATTGTGGTTCACTCTGGCACTGCAGTAATGAACCCTTCGTACTTCATGATGAAAACTTATCTTGGTCTACAAACACTGAAATTTGCTATCCAGACTGTGCAACAAGAATTCAAACTAAGGATCAACTGGTTTTGACTGCAGACCATGTAGTACTACTAATGCTAAATATCTGTATTTGGCCATGGATATATCCTTAATTGATGAAATGACATGTAAAAAAAATGTTGGGGGGGGAGGGTCGGGATTGTTACCAACACCAATAACCAATATTGGGGATTAGTATAAATTTTCCTGTATTTGTAATGTACAAAAATATTACTGTGTAAGCTCAGCGGACTAAAGCGCTGACAGTATGGTCAGAGCTGGCATCCTGGTTATGCTGCTTCTCCATCAGCACAGCCCTTCACCATCTCTTTGTGTGGGTAGATGGTGCTCTCTCGCCATCATTACTACTGTAATTCCCCAATCCCTTAGCCAATCCATCAGAGCTGGGGATCCTGTGCTTTCATCCTAGTGTGTTGACTGCCTGACTATATAGGCAGCAGTTGGAAAAGAGGCAGTGGCTGACTTCACATGCATTGGAGGAGGCGTGTGCTAGTCTTCACCCTCCTAGAGTCAGAGACATTAAATGGATTGGGAGAGTCTAGCGAATGGGTGGGTCAATTGGCCATTCCAACATTTGGAGAAAATGTTATTATTAAAATTTATTTTTTTTAATTTACAATGATGCAATTGGTCATTAGACAGTGGTAAAAAATACTGAAAATTCCTTCAGTTGATTAGATTTACTCAACATTTCATCTATTCAAATAGTGCTGAGGGTGAGACAGTGGACACTTAAGTGTTTTTTAATATGAAAATGATAAATATCATTTAGTTATCAGTCAATGCCTTCAAAACTTCTTCAAAAATTCTCTGCTATGTTAGATATGGATAGTTTTCCACTGGATAGTCCCCATGAGGCAGTTCTGATCGATTCCCTCTTGAGTGATGAACAGTACCGTGGAACTGAAAGAACAGGCAGCTCGTCTGGAACTGACAACAAACCCACAAAGGATATCGCAGAGGTTTCAAGAGCAACTGATTTGATCCTGCCTAAAGGCGGTGGCAGGACTATTCCAACTGTGAGCATATCTTAACATTTATGCTTCATTATTTCATATCGAAACTTTAATACTTACATTTGTTGATCAGTCCTTTACTCCTAACTTTGAATACTTTTTAAAAATTAGTTGCATTATTTTTTTTTCACCATATTTTAATGTATTTTGACAATGAGTTGTGTATGGATTAAAAAAGCTTGTTTAAAAAAGAACAGAGATGTTGGTTAAATTGTAAAAATGTAGAAATGGGTCTTTGTCAAACAAAAATTAGGTATTAAAGACGATTGTGATACTACACATGATAGTCAAAATTCTGGTATCATGACATCCTTTTTTGTTTATTCTGTTTCCTTAGGTTCGTCTCCCTGTGCCATCACTCCTTCATGGTTCCCTGAGGGACTACCAGCTTGTGGGTGTGGAGTGGTTGGCTAACCTGAACCGCAAACATCTCAATGGAATCCTGTCAGATGAGACCGGCCTGGGCAAGACCGTCCAGACTGTGGCCTACCTGGCACACTTGGCTTGCCATGAAGGTTAGTCCTCAACTGAAGTGTATCTCTTAACAAGGAATTCAACAGATTTTACAAACCAACATAATTCAGCCGTCTGTTGTAGGTACATTTTCTCAGCCTTACAATGTCCTACAAGGTTCTCTCCACCATTAATATAAAAAGTATGTTTTTGAGTCGAAACCTTTTTGATCATAAATCTATGTCTCATGCATTACATTACATATCAGATTACAGTTTTTACTTTTCTGTCAGTGTGACAAGTGAATTATTTATGGTGTACAATAAACAATACAAAAGACAACAAAAGCCATATAGCCTTGATTAGTCTCAGTAACACTTTCTGAATAATTTTAAGAACAGTTTTATGAAGAATGTACTGTTGTTTACTCCTGGTTTTTGCAGGTATCTGGGGTCCTCACTTGGTGGTGGTCAGGACCTGCAAGCTGCTGAACTGGGAAATGGAGTTTAAACGCTGGTGTCCTGGCTTCAAAATCCTCCTCTACCTTGGCAGCAGGAGAGAGCGCAGATACAAGAGAAAAGTATGACTCTTGTCTTCCACCTCAATGCAGTTCTACCTAATTTCATTGCCACTCTGTCAGATTTTATAGCTCCCTCTCATTATTATATTTCTCATTTTAAATTTCCCAATTTTCATTTTTATGTTATTAGTTTGTGAGGATTGTTCATCGTATCTCTTTTAAAGATGGGCTGACACCACTTAATTGGACTCTTGTAGTAGGAAATGATTGGCAGCACATAAGAAATTATAAGCTTATATGATGGGAGAAACAAGATAGCAATCCAGCTCCTTAGTGACTGGAGGTTCTTCAATGTTCAAAAGAATATATTTTTCTGTCAGCAGCATCATTGAACACTTGATTCAGGCAAATAAAATCTATAAAAAAATCAAATAAATGACCTTTAGCGTGAGAACCTGTTTGGAACCTTCAGAATCTGTTCATCTTAAAGAATGAAAAGCTGTCGGCTTCCTTGTCTGCTTCAAATCTTTTATTAAATTATTCTTACATTAGCCCGCCTCTGCAGTGTCTCTTGATTTGTAATTCCATCATCATGCACACGTGGTTGGGGTAAAAGAATATAAATGCCATTAGGACGTTTTGCCTCCCCTTCTCATCCTCTTGCATACTGTTTCACTTTTAATTGTGTTATGATACAAAAATAATGTGAATAACTGCAGAGACTTACTGAGACTTGCTCTTCTTTGCTTGGTTTGCAGTGGTGGAATGAGCCCAACAGTTTCCATGTGTGTGTGACGTCATATAAGTTACTGCTGAAAGACCAGGCTCACTTCCTGAAGAAACGATGGAAGCAGCTGGTGCTAGATGAAGTGCAGCTAATCAAGAACATGACTGAGAAACACTGGGAAACTATCTTCACTATCAAGAGGTCAGCAAATCCTTCCTCTTTCTTTTCTCTCTCGCTCTTTTTCTTTTTATCTGCATTATTTAATTGTATCAGAATGACTGAAATCTGTATGTTGAGCTAAAAGTTTTAATTTTCATTGTCCAACAGCCAGCAGAGGATCTTGTTGAACAACAACCCTCTGCAGAACACTCTGAGAGAGCTGTGGACTATGATTCACTTCCTTCTGCCTGGGATCACACGGCCATACCTCGACTTTCCCATCAAACCTGGCACAGACCAGAACCAAGACTACTGTCACAAATTGGTCATCAGATTGCACAGGGTAGGCACACATTCACAATATGTCCAAATGTTTGTGGACAGTTCTTCTAATGAATGCATTGAATCCTTTGAGAAATGCTTTTCTAATCCCTGTACAGAAGTAGTACCAATAGAATAAGACTAAATATGAGGCTACTGGCACCATGCCTAATGCCAGGTGGGGCTAAAGGATATAACATCCCCCCCCCCCCAGTGTTGAGCTTTGTATCATGGGGACAATGTTCTCTGCTACATTCACTACCTTTGGGATGAGATGGGGATGAGGTGACGTTGACCATCCAACATCCTGACTTGTCACTGAATGCATTCAAATCCCCAGTAGAGACAGTTACTTCAGCAAAAGCAGGATAAACTAATATTTTTAATACTGGATTTCAGAAGAAATAATTAATGGTGTCCCAATACATTTGTCCGTATAGTGTACGTACAGAGCTCCTTTACCTGTTATAATGTGCTTAAAACTTAAAAAAAAAAAAACGCTGCCTGCATCTGTGCCATGTTTGTAATTTTGTAGTAGAGCCCAGGCTACTCTTACAGTTTCCTCCCTCTTTCCTCATCTGTAGATGATTCAGCCCTTCATCCTGCGTCGTTCTAAGAGAGATGTGGAGAAGCAGCTACCTAAAAAGTATGAGCACATCCTGAAGTGTCGTCTGTCTGCCAGGCAGAAGAGTATGTACGAGGACATACTAACACAGTCCAGGTTAGTCAAAGAACAGAGAGTATTAACTTATTGGTTCCAATACTTTCAGTTAATACACTTAGATTCTAATCAGTGTAAACCCTCTGCAGGTTCACTTGATTTTCAGTTTTTGTGTGCTTGAAAACAAATTAGCTTAGAGTGATACGTTTTCACTTGTATAGTGTCTTTGATTGAACTTTCCCACGTTTATCATTATAGACAAGAAGGACCTTAGAAGTACTTAAATGTGTCTGTAAATGCTGTCTCTGCTTTATAGTATATTAATTAATTTGTTTACTTTGAAGTGCTCAAGAAGCACTGAAGACCGGACATTTTGTGAGCGTGCTGCAGGTCCTTATGCAGCTGCAGAGAATCTGCAACCACCCAGACCTGATCCAGACAAGACACACAGCCAGCTCCTACACCTGTCAGGCCCTGCAGTACAACACACCATCACTGGTGCTCACAGCTGTGCAAAAGGACCAGTGGAAGGTACATTGTGTGCATGAGAAATTACATGATTCATTTATCTAGCAGAGGCAGTGCATACCACAGGTAGCACTTTTCCACCAAAATAACTGGTTCTTGAACTGGTGCCGTTCGGGCTTATGAGAACCTTGGTGCTTTGTAGCGAACCAGCAGGCATTTCGACTAGTTTTAGTTGAACCGAGGATACGTCACAGTGTACGTCATCAACAAAGCGGAATTATAAACAAAGATGGCGGAGCGCATCGACTACTTGCGAGCATTTGTGCTCTTGGTACAAATGTTTGTTTCACTTCACAAGTCAAATCTTGTCTTCCCTCGTCCAGCTCCACTGTGCGATAGCTCCTTTTTAGAATCTCTGTCGTCCTTTTTTTAGCTTTAGCTTATTTGTCACTTGCTCTCTTGAACGAACAAAACCTGCCCGAGCTAAATCCTCCACCAGCTCGCTGTAGAGTTTCTCCTTTCTAATACTCCCCTCAAGTTTCTCCTGAAACTCCGGAGAACACCAAATAGATAACAAAAACTGAGTTTCTTCAATGGACCACTGTACGCTACGAGTCGCCATCTTGCGTTGAGTGCGCAGACGTGTTTGGTTCGCACTGAAAAACCAAGTATTTTTTGGTTCCCGCTGCGAACGAACGTTCCTGGTTCGGGGCGCTATTTTTGTTGGTGGAAATGCGCCGAACGGTTCAAACAGGTTCGTGAACCAGAACGATGCCGGTTCCGTGTTGGTGGAAAAGTGCTAACAGTGTCCCTTTTGCTTTGTTTACCCAAACAATGGTGAATAACTTTAATACTAATGAAGGTATGGTGAAGAAATGTACCTCAGTCAGTGTGAAAGATTGCTTTAGCATCATGCGCTGAAAATGTCTACTGCCAGCATTGAAGCATTGAACCCGATGCACCGTGCTGTGAAAAATCCATTGCAGCATGTGGACAGGTATATTCAGGATTTCACGCTCCATGTTTACTTTTAAAGCAGCTATGGATCTTGACTTTTTTGAGTATACACCCTTCTACCTGCATTGTAGACGTGTATGTCTGTCTTTTTTACACCGACAGATATATTTCATCTAAACATTGTCACTATATCTTCATTAGTATTAACGTTATTCAGTGTCATTTAGGTAACAAATCAAATTGCACACCCTGTATAATCAGCATTATTTCATAATGTCATGCCACATTTAACCAGATGTTTAATTTTCATTTGTGATTTTTGAATGTCTTTGGCCTGAAGTGTTTTTAAATAACAATGTTCAATTCTCTCCCCTTCCAGACAGTGGATTTGTCCCTGTTTGACCTAATCAGTAATGAGGGCAGATTGACCCGTTATGAGACCAAGGAGGTTCTGCCCAAATTAAGACTCACGCAGCAGCTCATTGAGGAGATCCACAGTGCTCCTGACCCTCCACCAAGACCCAGACATTGCAAGATCAAACCCATGAGGTGCCGGAACAGAACCAAAAGCCCAAAAATTCATCATAGAATTTTACATTGATCTTTTCTACTCCAGAGCTAAATTGCTGACTACAGGTCACACAAGCTTAGTCAAATGTATTAGGACTGAAACAATCAGGTAATAATTGTATGTTTTGTTCATTGTTTCAGGCTGTTCCAGCCAGTGCAGTATGGCGCTAAACCTGAGGGGCGTCTTCTGCCTCAGACGAGCAGCTCTCAAGCCCAGCGCCCTTGTGCATCTGCATCAACTGCTCCAACCACCACTACTGCCCCTTCTGTGGCAGTTCAGTCCAGCCAGCCAAGAGGAAAGTCCCCTGCTGTTACGACCTCATCTACACAAGGTAAGAACTGTATATACACAACTACAAACACTGCCCAGTTATGCAGATTTCTGAATTTCTACTTTATTTTTAAACTTGTTCTAATCATTTCAAAACAGATTTTTGTATTTGAGTGAAGAGCAGAGTGCAAATTATATCCATATTGACCAAAATAATAGTGCTGGTCTATGTTTGCCTGCAATGTACTAATGAATAGTTACATGAACTGATGACAGGTTTTCCTGGATTAAATTTCACAAAATTTTCTTCACAACTTTTTTTGGAGAAAATTAGCTCTATAGTAATACGACACAGGCAGTTGCCAAATGTCCATTTTGTCCTCATTAGCATATTGTTTGTTCAGAGCTACTGTGTAGAACACCTGATTCTTTGTGACAGTGTCTGTGCAGAATTTCATCTTTTATTGCAGGATTTTATTTATCTTGCTAATTTCAGTGCTTTCATGCCCATTTTTGCATGAAATGCTTTAGAGTTCCTCCATGTAATGGCATGTAATGTTAACTAACTTGATGCTGTTCATCTCAGAATTGTCAAAGCAGATTGATATAAAACAATGATTTTGTCCCTCATAATCCAGCTTTTCCCCTGGAGTCCTTGGATTTAAAAAAACGTTTTGCATACCTTCACTGGATTTAATCTGTGCCTGATTTAAAAAGAGAGGACTTTTTGCCACAGACTGTGGTGCATCTTGTATTTAACCCAAATATGCTGTTCTTTGCAGCCTTTTGATCATCAATGAATTCTGCTTTTTCCTCCCTAGCCCAAAGCAGCTCTTCAGGACTTCCTGTTGCAGTCATCCCCTCTACCCCAACCTCTACCAGTCTGGCTGTGGCTGTGGCAGGGGTGGGTGCTCTACCCCCCAGGTCTGTTGTTGCCCCTCAGCCTTCAGTCACCCACCCCCTGCAGCCCAGCCTGCTCTCTCAGAGGCTGGTCCTCAGCCCTCAGGCCCAGGCTCGCTTGCCTAGTAAGTGGCCCCGCCCCTTCCCTTTCTTCCCTCACCTTACTGTCCCTCACACATCAGAGAAGGCCAGAAAAACTGCTGAAATGTGTGATTACTCAATGGGATTCTGGTGACAGTGAGCTGAAATTGTCTCTCTGCTTTAATTGAATGGGGCATTTTTCCACTGGGCAGCATAGTCAGTATGGTACAAATCTGTGTTGTCATTTTTTCTGCCAAGTGACCCACCCTAGTGCATCTCTAAAAATTTTAATATTGTGAAAGTTTTTTTGTTCATAATTTCTTTAACAAAGGTCAACTGTCATATATTATAGTCATTACATGTACATTTTAAACACTTTATTTATGATTTTTGTTTCAGTTTAGCAAACAAAACAAGACAAATATACATTTCAAAACCTAACCCCAGGGCTACACCCACATACACATATTCGAGACATGTACATTTTACATGTAAATTACATGTATTTACTGTAACTCACTGGAGTTGGCATTCCCACTTTCAGGGACAAAACTGAAATTCAGGTTTAGAGCAGATTTAATCCAAATACAGATTTATGACAGACTGTTTTACTACTTTTGTTGCTGAGTTTGTGCTGAACAAAAACCTGTGTAATACTTGGGGGGGGGGGGGGGGGAAGTTTGAGATTTCTAATTTGGTCAAATGAAAAAAAAGGAAAATAAAGAAAAGTCATGTTTTGTCAGACTACATCAGTGTCTGGAAAAACCCTCAGGCTACAGGAGGTTAAGCTTTATTGTTTTAATGTTGATACTGTTTAAATAGTAGTTTACTGAAACTCCAAATTAAATATTCTGGATTTCTAAGCCATATTGGTGTGTAATGAATATAAAGTATGACAGTTTTACATTTTTTAACCAAGCCAAAGTGAGATATATGGGTGGAGCCAAATGTAATGCAGAGTAGCAATTGGTCAAACATAGTAGTCACAGAATCAAGACATGTTCAGCAGAGTTAGGTGACTGCCATTTCTAATACACAAGAGATCTCACTACAGTCACATTTGGCTTTTATCAGTAAAAGATAAACCTGAATCTTCTCCATTATTGAAGTTGTTTTTAAAATTTTACTACAGGATGTCCCATTTGCTTCTTTACCCAGTCGTAAATATCTTTAATAATAATGAAGATGCAGTAATAAAATTTTGATTAAATAATACTCGGTCTGTGTGAAAATGACAGGTAGACAAGTGTTAATTTTTGATAATTAATATCCACAGCTGCCGGAGTGGAGGCCAGTGCCCGTCCAGCCATCTCCATCGGTTGTCTGCCACTGCAGTGAGACATTAAAGCCCTCAGTTATCCTCATGGACAAAGCACAGGGCTTTAGTTATTTCAGTCAGTTGTGCAGTGATCTGTGCATAATGTATCGGTGAACAGTACAGGAAGAAGTGTTATTGGTGTGAACATACTGGATAACAAACACCATTCAGAAGACACAATAGGAATATTTGAAACGGTTTGGAAACAACAGGGTAATTGATGGAGGACCTTTATTGGTGGATGACCATTCACAATATGTAGAATCTGGTTCAAGTGTGCTTCAGCTCATCTTGTATTATCAGTCTTTTTCACACAGACTGAGGTATATTTAATACAATTTTTGCCACCGTATCTTTATTACTGTTAGTTATTCACCATTGTTTGGGTAAAGGTGCAAATGGGACACCATGTATTAACAATGTGTAGGAAACCATGTAACAACCTTACAGCTCACGCTCCACATGCTGAGGAAAATTCACCCAGAAGATCAAACTGAATATGAACCAAAGCTGAGCAGATCATGTCAACAGTATCCCAGCCTTAGTGTCCCTTATTACTGTCGTCAGCTGCATGACAATCCTCTCTGGCCTGAATTCCTGAACTCCCATTCTCTTGTTCATTTAATCACGTTTTCCTTTCTTTTCTCAGCACCAGTTGTTCTGTTCAGACACTAACTCTCTTCTTTATTCAGCTCAGCTCAAGGATCCTGCCCCAAGTTGCTTTGTTTATAATTGTTGTATCAGTTGTACTTAATCATACGTTTTCTTCTTTTAATTTGCTTTATTTGGGGGGGGGGGGATTGAGATTGGGGAGGGGGGCAGTTTAGGGCAGCAAGCATGTGAGCATGGCTCTCTGCACACTTTGTTTTTGTGTTCTTTCCCAGCGCTTTCAGTTTGCTGGATGTTGTTTAAGTATGCACATATCTTTTGAGGCAGTTTTTTTGCATCGTATAACTGAAAATTTGTTTCTTTCAGGCTTGTCACACTCCCATACCTCCTAAGAGGTCAGCGGTTACCAAATCCTGTGTCAACACATCAGGGTTCATTAAATTAAATAATTAAATTGTAGGAATCTAAAAATGTTTAAAGTAGTGCAAAGTTACTACTTAAATTTTAGTAACAAGTCTCCTTAGTTTGACAGAATAGGAGAAGCCGTTAGTGCTGCAACTTATAAAGGGAAAGCTAGTGTTGCAGTTATTTTGCTGCAAATCTAATTGAAATGTGCTCTGCAATGTATAAAGTGCATTGATGAGTACATAATTAAAGATACGCCTGCATTATTGTGGAAATCAGTATTGCAAAATCAGGTACCATCATAATGATTAACAAACAGTATTGTGTACTCAGCATCTGAGTGAGCTTATGAAGGTTTTTTGGTCCACTATCTTACAGGTTTTTCTATAACCCCAGTTTTGGGCCTCCAAAAATGTTTTAAGGGCTGTTAAATTAATATACCAGTTAGGACTGGGCGATATATCAAGTTTTTAAGAAATATCGATATATTTTTAAACGAGATATAAGATGAGACAATATCGTTTATATCAATATAGTTTATGTTGCGTCGTAATTACACTTGTAGATCCTCTATTTTGCCTCTGCACAACTCCACCCCGCCCCTCCTCTTTCCCTCGCAAAAACTCCCCCCTCCCCCACTGCTTCACACGTAAGGCAGGCAGTGAAGGCATGGACACTGAGAGACAGGAAAGAAGCAATCACAGAGGAGTTAAGTAAAAAGAAAAACAATGGCTAAATTATTTGGAGATGTTTTGGATTCAGAGTGTCAGATGAGCAGCAGAGTAACATATTGAAGTCTGGACAAAAGGTTCGAGCACCGCTAATCTTTTACACTACTTAGTGTCATAAAACTACAACAGTGTCATAAAGAGCAGTAAGTGTGTGTGTGAAACTGCTGCAGCCCAGACTGTGAAGCTTTCCTCAAATCCTGAAACAAACCATATTACAAAAGTCATACCTGTGATGTGCTTTATATGAGAAAAAGTGAGAAGTGGGGTGACGTTACTAAAACAGTGGCATATCATATCGCTATAGACATGGTCCCCATCTCATCTGTGGAATAAGACTGCTAATAACCCTCGACCGAAGATACAGTTACCTAGTCGTAATTACTTGTTCTGTTAAATTATGAATGCTTTATGAGAAGTTCTGCTAAAAATGTTTACTGAAGTTAGTCTCGCTGGCCATCTTGCCAAAGTGTCCAGCAGGACCTGGGAGCCGTACGTGAGTGTGACTGTACATTTCATTTCCATTCAGTCACTTTACATGTTCGGTTATTTGCACAAAGTACTAGATGTACAGGAGCACATACAGGAATAAGCAATTTGAAAATGTTTACTTCACTGTAAACTGACTTTTTAAAGAACAAGTCGGCCTTTTGCTCTGTATGTTTTCTGTTTACATTTTAATACCACAGCTGTGAGTCTTGTTATGGAGGAAAAGAACATTTTATTTGAGGTGCATTATTATTTACTATATGCCAATAGTTTATTTTTGAACAATTTCTAATGTACATTGATGGCTGAATAGTAATAAAAGTGTCTGTGACATTTGGGACATGCAGCTTTGACTCAGAAGTGACGTCATTACCTTATGGGAAGAAAAAATATCACGCGATATATTGTATATCGATATTCAGCTAAAAATATCAAGAGATCATTTTTGGTCCATATTGCCCGGCCCTAATACCAGTTATTAATAATCAAAGACAATGATAACCATAATGAGTGCCACTTTTACTCAAAGCTTAAATTAAGTGAACATAGTCATAATATTATACCATTCTGAAATGAAGCAGTTTGATTGTTTGATTTATATTTATAATAAAAAAAGTGTGATTATATATATCATCAGCATGTGGTCAACTTTGCAACTAGTAAAAGAGAACTGATGGGGCCTTGAGCCAGAATGAAGAAATGTGTTCTTTATTTATACATACATACATACATACATGGGCATAGATAACAAAAACCGATCCGTTTTTAATCAGTCAACCTGTGCCCAGTATAACTTAAAATCCCTATGTATTTGCATTTTTGCATCCTTAAGATGATGTCATATCTTCACCAAGCACAAAAATGCAGTCATTTGAAAATGTATACAGTTACACTTTGCTCTGGTAAAACATTCCTGTCTTTTGATTGGTAACTGCTTCTCTGGGATTCTGGTAAGAGTGGAGATCTTTCCTGATTTGGGCACTTCTTAAATAACCCACCCTGAATTTGCATGCTCTGATTACTTTCTAACTCCACAACTAATTTCCAAATTTGCGTCAGAAGGATATTCTGTCCCCTAAACTGTTTCCTGGTCTTTATTTCGCAGGTGGAGATGTGGTGAAGGTGGCTCAGCTGGCATCTATAACCGGTCAGAGTCGCATAGCCCAGCCTGAGACACCAGTGACGCTGCAGTTTCAAGGAAATAAGTTCACACTGTCCCCGAGCCAACTACGTCAGCTCACCACTGGACAGCCTCTCCAGCTCCAAGGTACTTTTTAAGTGCAGCTCACTCTAGGCTATACATCATCTGTGTTGGTATGCCAGTGCAGTGATTATTTTAAGAGTAGCTCAGCCAACAATGCTAATGTTGCCAACAGTGGGGGGGGATGGGGCGGGATTAATGTATTAGCGTTATTTATAGTTAACCACTGTTCAGGCTTTACCTTTATGTTTTAGCTGTCTTGATAAGTAAAGCAGTCTTTTATTATTGATTATATTGATTTGAAATTACGTATATTGACATATAATACGACAGAAGAGTTAAAAGTGCATACACTATTTAAATACTGTTTCCTTAATATTCATGTCTACAATAATACAGATGTTGTTCTCTAACTCGAAGACAAGTATACAAAGCATAATTGACCCAGTGCAAACTATATCATATGTATAAGACATTATTTTAACATAGAATAACAGTACCAGGTGTTGATGGTTTCATTAACTTTAATTCAAACCTTTAATGTGAACATTTAATGATATTTTATCATTTTTGACTGACCAAGATATTAGATAATAATATTTTGTTGACTGCTGTCAACCTCCAATCATAGAGAACAACAGCTCACTTCCAGAGTTTTTCAGCTGGAAGGTTTGAGTCAACTCTCAGTTAACTTGAACACGGTCCTGCATTGCTAGAGCTGAGAAGAATTTAAATCTATGAATGAAATGCATTGATTTACTGCTTGTTCTAGTATTGTTTTATGAGTGTCTGTTATCTCTATCTGCTGTTCTTCCTGGGTTCCTATAGACTATTCAAGAATACATAATAACAGTAAATGGAAAAAAACATGAAAATAAAATTAAAACTAAATAACAAATCAAACATTTGAACACTTCCTGTTAATTTGTCTTCATAAAGACAATGTCTGCATTTCTAATTCTCTTCTGTTCTCTCCTACGCCTGTAGGTAATATTCTCCAGATCGTGTCAGCCCCAGGGCAGCCTATACTGAGACAGCCGGGGTCTATGGTGATGCAGGCGGTGCCCCAGGCTGTGCCTGTTCAAAACTCCACTGGCCCTCAGGGCCCTGTCCCTCCAGTCATGACCACGGCACCACAAGGTGAGTATCTTCATTCAGGTTTGTGTCCAAGATGATCTAGTGTTGCCTTATATGTACTTAATCTCTGTGTTGCAGCTGCTGCCAATACTGGTGCCACAGGGATGACCTCTGCTGTTCCTGACACCGGCACCAAACCCTATACCAATGCAGCACCACAAGTGAGTGAATGCTGAAATGTCTCTTTTTGTTTACCATCACTTCTACATCAGGTGTCTGCATCTGGAATTATGGAAATATGAATCCTAAAATCTTTAAAAGTTTATCTTTTAACTTCTTAACCCCCTGGAGTCTGAGGGTGTTTCAGACACTCTGGTGAAGTCTGACATGGCTTTGACGTTTTTACAAATTACACCCATCTAAACCCCCCCCCAAAGTGTTACACAGACTTTTGTTCAGCACAAACTCAGCAACAGCAGTGTCAAAACAGTAAGAGAGTCATAAATCTATATTTAATAATTATATATAATATATATAATTAAATTTCCATAAACTATATATTCTTTTCAAAAACCTTTCAGAAAAAAAAGCCAAGACCTTTGACCTCTGAACCGAATAAACAGAAGTCATTACAGTATTAAAACATTTTATTTTTATTTTTAAAGCTTAACGATTGTCAGGTGACACTCTTGTTTTTCTTCAGCCACTAACCCTGAATATTAATGGGATAAGTGTGAAACACTCAGGGAGAGGTTTATTGTTCAGGTTCACCTCAGGTGAGAGGTCTTTGGTAAAAATTCCAAACAGTCCAATCAATGGCATGTCCAGAATTTCAGTGTCATATGAATGACAGCTCGCATCGTTCAGCAGGAAAAAAACCACAGCTGTCTGAGTCGCTGTCACAGATGTCTCTGCTTATTTAAGCTCTTCTTGCAAGAATCTAAAAATATATTTTGCTTCAAGCTATATATATTTGAAAAATAGACTCTTGAAGGTTGTATTTTTCATTTTGTTTCTAGGATAAAATTTTAAATTTACAAAACTTTGTTAATATGCCGCTGGCAGGAAAGCTGACTCCAGAAGGTTAAAAAGGAGGCAACTACCTCTCTCATTTTTCAGTCATAGTATATTGGTACCTTTCTTGAATGCATAGTTTAATTTGGCTAAATGTAAACCTCTGGTGTGCTTCTCTTAAGGAGTCAAGCGAGGAGAAGAATCGGCAGTTGAAGGAGCGTCTCGCTCGTCTGTTTAACATTAATGAACGGCGGGTTAGCCGCTCAGTTCTGTATGGAACGGACTTGCTGGAGGCCTGCTGTGTGACTGAGGACCGAACTGCTCCTCTCCTCACTCCTAAACGCTCACGGTGGTCCTGGGGAGGCAGGGATGCATGTCTGAAAGCCCAGCAAGATAACTTTTCTGCAGTGGAGCCACTCCGCTCGGCTCTGCTGTCTCATACAGATAGACTGAAGGAAGGAGACTGGCTGGTTAAGAGGTGTCCACACTTTTCCTGACTGGTGTTTTACATTTTAAAAATATATTGTAATTACACATGCAAGGATGTTGTATCAAGGATGTCAAATGTTTTTACAGTGCACTGCTTATGCCTAGTTCACACTACAGGATTTTAGCCGAGTTTTCCAGTTGCAGACAGTTTTTTATAGATTGCTGACAAAAACGTCTGCTCATAGGCAAATCTGGGATTACTCGGCACTCGCTCAGTTGTGTGATGTGAACTGCTGAAAGAGTTTTGTTGAGCCGTTGCAGAGTGATCTCAGACACGTCACACATGTCCAGCGAATATTTGGCATGCTAAATATCTGAACCAGTTGGTGACTGTGAGTCAAGAGCAGTAACTATGCCACCACATGACCATTGACGCAATCTCAATGTTATTGTGACTGCACTGGAGAAATAATGCAGTTGATTATATCTGATCAATGCAATGGACAGATGAAATAATGCTGGTGACAGGTGGGACTATCCTGTGTTTTGAACTGAACAGACAAGTACTTTTCATTTATTAAATATTTACCTATAACTGCACAACAGTCTCTGCTGGCCACACATACCTTTATCAATCTTCTCATCCATATTCTTTCCTTTTCTTTTTTCTTTTGTCACTTCAATGCAGTAACAACTTGTCACTTGTTTCATGAAGTCCATTTTGGAAAATAGCGTATCTCCTGCATGGCAACACTAGTTCTTGGGTGTGTTTAGTTCTGTTCTCCTGACAAAACATGTTTTGGAGAGCAGCCAGGTAGTCTGCAATTTCCTAAGATGAAAAATTGTGTAGTTTGTGACCCCTGTGTCGCTGACCAGTCATGTAGTGTGAAAGTCACAACAACTGAAAGACTTGTGATTACAACTCAACCAGGCATGTAGTGTGAACCTGGCATTAAAGGTTAAGTGTTGGAGATAATTTACTTTATCATCTTACATACTATAAATGTCTTTCTATTCTTATAAGCTCATCTTATTTGTTGCAGGTTATCTTGTGTACTTCCTGCAGCTGTAGCCCCAGTCCTAAAGCTTTATGCAGCCAATCCCCCACCATCTTACAGCCTGGAACAGAAGACATTTGTGCGCCGGCTAAAGGAAGTGTCCGCTCCATACAGCCTGGAGATCAGCAATCTGACCTTGTGTCCATTGTTTGAGCTCCCTGATAAAAACATGCTGGAAATGGACTCAGGTTTGCCTTGTTTTTATTTATAAAACTGAACAGATATGAAACTCCTAATATCGACCAATTAATTGAAATCCAGATAAAAAAAATTAGTGTATTTCTTGCATGTGTAAAGTGTATTTTATTCATTTCTAATTAAGATGTACTGTTAGCTTTCCAGCATTTTACTGACCTCTGCATGTAAATCACTTAATGTCTACTTTACGAAGTTCTATATAAGTTAAAATGACTTATTTTGGAAAACTCGTAGCATATCTATATATAATAATACATATACCGTTTCAATATATATACTGTTTCTGTATTGAATGTGAATAAGCCTCTGTCCCTCCTTGTGTTCCACAGCCATTTGAAGGTCAAGATTTTCACATTGTAGGTTTGATGATCTCAAATAAAAGTATGTTGTTGTTATTGTGTAGGTAAGCTGGAGGCTTTATCTATTCTGCTGTATAAGTTGAAATCGGAGAACAGGAGAGTCCTTTTATTCACACAAATGGCCAGCATGCTGGATATTCTGGAGACTTTTCTCGACCACCACCACCTTGCTTATGTGCGCCTGGATGAGAGTCTGTCTTTTCAGGAAAGACAGGTATTTAAAAGTTATTCAAAAAAGAGGGTTTAGGATTTATGTACTTTCAGCTCTGTGAAATTTTATACAGTTCTGTTTTTGTTGTTTACCCAAAACATGCACAATTCACAAACTGTACAGCAATTTAAAAATGTGTCTATGAAATTTTAATAGAAAACGACAACAAAAATAAAATGAACACAATAATAATGACAAAGTAATGGTAGCCTTTAAGGCTTTGATTTTGCATTTCTGTCTCTTGTCTTGCTCTGTGTTGCATGTTTTCTTTGCTCTTCTCATTTCCCTGTCCAACTCCTGGCCCTTCTGAGATCGTGTGGGTGTCTGGGCTTTTATTCTAGGGGTAAATCACTAAGCTCTCTTCCCTCCCTGCTGGATACAGTTCCAGCCAGGGCCTTAAGAGCAGCTAACAGGCAGCACTGCTTGAATGTTTTTGTTTTCTCAGTCCTGTCACAATTATTGCATTTTTTTCTTGGTAAATATTAAGCTGACCACAATCATTTTTCAGTCACAGTATGATTTGTTACCTCACAACAAAGTTAACTGTGCATGATTTCCTTACTGATCAAATCAAAACCGTGTGTGTGGGAATAGTTTGGCAATTAAATTAACCAGCCATTTAAAACAACATTTCATTTATATTTTTTAATGTTTAGGTTTACACTGTTCAGCCATGTAGACCAGAAGACCAGCATAGACCACTACTGTGACATTGACATGATGGTGGGATGATGTGTGAGCTGCTGGAGTCCATTCACTGCCCACTTTATTAGACGGACCTACCTTGTAGATACAGTGAGGAAAATAAGTATTTGAACACCCTGCGAATTTGCAAGTTATCCCACTTAGAAATCATGGAGGGGTCTGAAATTTTCATCTTAGGTGAGTATGACACTGACTTTTTACTAACACCAGTCGAATTATAAATGGTTCTTTTTTTACGTTAT